>CAUYOR010053934.1:0-118665 GCA_963573925.1 Callimico goeldii
TTGCACACCCTGCTGACGTCCCGTTTCGGAGCACATCCATCCCCCCGCTTTGCACACCCTGCTGACGTCCCGTTTCGGAGCACATCCATCCCCCCGCTTGGTATCCTTGTCATCACTCACAGTTCCCACGCCCAGCCTTGGCAACCGTTGACCTGCTTCCTATTTCTATGAATTTGCCTTTTCTGGACATTTCAGATAAATGAAGTCGCACAGTATGTAGTATTCTGTGGCTGGTTTTCTTTTATGTGGCAAAATGTTTTGGAGGTTCATGTGTGCTGCAGCATGGATCAGTCACGCATCTCTTTTGATTGAGAAACAGAAGTTCATTCTATCCGTCACTTTTTATGTATCCATTCCTCAGTTGATGGATTCGGATGGTTTCCGGTTTTTGGCTGCTGTGAATACTATTGCTGTGAGCACTCACACGCACGTCTGTTTGTGGATGCGTGTTGTATTTCTCTTGGCGGATTCTTAGGAGTGAAACTGCCCTCACAGCCCTGTGAAATGGGTACTATTATCATCGTGCCATTTAATAGATGAGGAGAATAAGGTTTGAGATGTGGCTTACACCTGTAATCCCAGCACTTTGGGAGGCTGAGACAGGAGGACTGCTTGAGTACAAGAGTTCAAGACCAGCCTGGGCAACATAGTGAGACCCTGTCTCAATAATAAAAATTAGCTGGGCATTGTGGCACGTGTCTGTAGCGTCACCTACTTGAGAGGCTGAGGTGGGAGGATTGCTTGAGTCTGGGAGGTCTAGGCTGCAGTGAGCCAGGATTGTGAAACTGCACTCCTGCCTGGGTGACAGAGTGAGATCCTATGTCAAAAAGAAAGAAAGAAAGAAAGAGAGAGAGAGAGAGAGAGAGAGAGAGAGAGAGAGAGAGAAAGAAAGAAAGAAAAAGATGTTGAATATGTTGTGCAAAGTTCAAGTTAACTTTTTAAGAAACGAAGTTTTTGCTTTGATTTTTTTTTTCTTGGGACGGAGTCTTACTTTGTCGCCCAGAGTGGAGTGCAGCGGCATGATCTTTGCTTACCGAAACCTCTGCCTCCCAGGCTCTAGCGATTCTCCTGCCTCAGCTTCCTGAGTACCTTACAGGTACATGCCACTATTGCCTGGCTAATTTTTTTATTTTTAGTAGACACAAGATTTCATCATGTTGACCAGGCCGGTCTTGAACTTCCGACCTCAAGTGATCCACCCACCTCGGCCTCCCAAGGATGTTGGGGTTACAGGCCTGAACCACAGCGCCTGGCCTAGAAACTGGTTTTCTCCCAGTGCGGCTGTGCCATGGTACATTCCCACCAGCCACATATGAACTTCTAGTTTCTTTGTATCTTTTTCATGATAGTCACCCCAGTGGATGTGTGGTAGCAACTTGTTTTGCTTTTAACTTGCATTTCTCTAATGACTAACAAGTTGAGCTTCCTTTCCTGTGCTTAGCCATTTAAGTCGGTCTACTTCAGTGAAGTGTCTAGTTTTTAAATTATTTTGCTCATGTTTAATTTTTTTTTAAATCTTAAGTTCTAAGGCTTCTTTATGTATTCTGGATATAAGTGTATCCTTTTCCCATTGAATCGTTTTGGCACTTTCGTCAAAAACTACCCATAATGTTCGTAATTCTGTTACAATTCTGTTCTGGCAATCTATACATCTATCCTTCCATGAATGCTCTGCTGTCTTCATTATTTTTTATTTATTTATTTATTTTTTGATTTTTTATTGCATTTTAGGTTTTGTGGTACATGTGCAGAACATGCAAGACAGTTGCATAGGTACACACATGGCAGTGTGTTTTGCTTCCTTCCTCCCCTTCACCCACATTTGGCATTTCTCCCCAGGCTATCCCTCCCCGGCTCCCCCCCTACACTGGCCCTCCCCTTTTCCCCTCAATCAGCCCCAGTGTTTAGTACTCCCCTCCCTGTGTCCATGTGTTCTCATTTTTCATCACCTGCCTATGAGTGAGAATATGCGGTATTTCATTTTCTGTTCTTGTGTCAGTTTGCTGAGAATGATTATTAAGGCATAATAGTAAGACTGAGATCAGGGGGTATAAATCTTACATGTCCTGCCTTTCCATCTAAAACTTAGGATCAGCTTACTAGCTTCTACGAAAAGGTTCAGTAGCATTTCGTAGGGATCATATTGAATTTATAGGTCACTTTGTGGTGAATCTGCCATCTAGACAATATTGAATCTTCCATGAACATGGAATGTTCCTATATTTATTTACATCATCTTTAATTTCTCTCAACAATGGTAGATTTCAGTGAAGATCTTGCACTTTTGTTAAATTTGTCCCTGAGCATTTTATTCTTTCTGATGCTATTGTGAATGGAATTGTTTTCTTTACTTTTGAATTGTTTGTTTCTAGTATATAGAAATACAATTGGTTTTTGCATATCGATCTTGTATAATCTTTTGAAACGTGTTTATTCTATCAGTTTTTGAATGGATCTCTTGGGAATTTCTATATTAAGGATCATGTCATCTACGAATAAAAATAGTTTAACTCTTTGTTTTGAGTCTTGATACTTTTTATTACTTTGCCACATTACTCTAGTTACACCTCTAGTAGTTTGTTGAATCAAAGTGGTGAGAGTGGACATCCTCGCCTCGCTTCTGGTCATGTGGGGAAAGCTTTCAGTCTTTTTTCTTCACTGAGTGTGATCTTAGCCATGGGTTTTTTGTAGATGCCCCTTTCTAGGCTGAGAAAGTTTCCTTCTATTCCTAGTTTGTTGAGAGTTAAAAAACAAACAAACAAAAACAAAGCAATAGCTACTGATTTTTTTTTGAGATGGGGTCTTGCTCTGTTGCCCAGGCTGGAGTGCAGTGGCATGATCTAGGCTCACTGCGGCCTCCACCTCTGGGTTCAAGTGATTCTCCTGCCTCAGCCTCCCTAATAGCTGGGATCACAGGTGCCTGCCACCACACCTGGCTAATTTTTTTTTTTTTAAGTAGAGATGGGGTTTCACCATGTTGGCCAGGCTGGTCTTGAACTCCTGACCTCAGGTGATCCACCCGCCTCAAACTCCCAAGGTGCTGGGATTACAGGCGTGAGCCACTGCACCTGGCCAATGGCTACTGAATTTTTAAAAATGCATTTTCTTTGAGATAATCGTGTGTTTTTTTCCCCTTTGTTCTATTAATGTGATGCATTAGATTAATTGATATTTGGAGGTTAAACTAGGCTTGCATTTCTAGGATAAATCCCGCTTGGTCATAGTGTCTAGTTCTTTTTATATGTTGCTGTATTCAGCTTGCTAATATTTTGTTAAGAATTTTAGCATTTGTTTAATGATGAGTATTGATCTGTGGTTGTCTTCTAATATTTTTGTCTGGCTTTGGTTAGGATAATGCTAGTTTCATACAATGAGTGAGAAGTGTTCCCTCCTCTATTTTCCTGTGAAGGACTGGTATTATTTCTTCTTTAAATATTTGATAGAATTCACCAGTGAAGGTATATGGATCTGGTTTTTCACTGTGGAGAGATTTTTAATTATTAACTCGATCCCTTTATATTGTTGCAAGTCTGTTCAGATTTTATATGTTATCTTGAGTCAGCTTTGGTAATCTGTGCATTTCCAGTAATGCGTTCATTTGTCTAAGTGCTCTAATTTGTTGGTATTGCACTGTTTGCAGTATTCTCTTATAAACCATTTAATTTCATATAATTGGCAATGATGTTCCTCTTTTCATGCTTGATTTTGGCCATTTGTATCTTTTCTCCTCCTTTTTTTTTTGGCTCATCTAGCTAAAAGTTGATCAATTTTCTTATCTTTTTAAAGACTCCAGTTTGGGTTTCACTGATTTTCCCCTTTGCTTTTATGTTTTCTGTTCTGCTGATTTTTGTTCTAATCTTTCCTATTTCGTTTCTTCTGCTTGCTTTTTGTTTCATTTGCTGTTTTTTTTTTTTCTAGCTCCTTTAGGTAGAAGCTTCAGCTATTTAAGAACTTTGGTTTTTTTCTGACATACGTGTTAAAAGGTATAAATTCCCCTCTACGCATTGCTTACCTGTGTGCCATACATGGGTTGTTAGAATTTTTCATCTACTTCAAAATATTTTGTAGTTTCTCTGGTGATTTCTTCTTTGACCCTTGAGTTATTTAGAAATGTGCTGCTCATTTTGAAATATTTGGGCTTCCATAGACTTCTTTCTGTTGTTAATATGTGATTTAATTTCATTGTGACTGGAGATTGTGCTTTGCATTTCAGTCTGTTTACATTTGTGAGGTTCATTTTAAAGCCTAGCAATGCTCTGTCCTGGAGAATGGTCTATGTGTGCTTGAAAAAAATGTCTATACTACAGTCATTAGGCTTGTTAGATCGGGTTGGTCAATGATGTGTTTATGTCTTCTATATCTTTGCTGATTTCTGAACCTAGTGGTTCCATCGGTGATTGAGCGTAGGATTTGAAATCTCCAACGACTGTCCTTTTAATCCCATTAGTTTTTGTGTCACATATTTTGAAGCACTCTCATTAAGGGTATATGTATTTATAGTTTTTATATCTTCCTGATGTACTAACTCTTTTATCATTATGAAATGTTCTTCTTTGTCTCTAGTGACATTCTAGTCTACGTGTCTATTTTGTTTAATGAAAGCATTAGAAATGGTAAATACTAGGCCAGGGGCAGTGGTTCTCTTATGAGTTAATTTTTCATGGTATATTATTGTCCAGTCCTTTTACTTTCATTCTATTTGCATTTTTGAGTCTAAGATATGTCTCTTGTAGATAGTATATAGTTACATCACTTGTTTATGTAGTCTGGCAAGCTCTGCCTTTTGATTGGCATGTTTAGACTATTCACATGTAATGTACTTCATATTACATTACACTTAATTTACCATTTTACATTTTCTATATATCCCTTGTTTTTTTAAATCTTTTTCCTTTGTTCCTTCTTCATTACTTTCGTTTCTTTTAAATAAGTATTTTTAGTATCCCATTTTAATTCCTCTTTAAAAAAAAAACCTTGTATTTTGAGTTATTTTCTTAATGGTTTCTTTAAGGATTACAAAATACTTTTAACTTGTCATAATCTACTTCAGGTTATTATTAACGTACTTCTGACCAAATGCAGGAAGTTTGCCTCAATACAGCTTCATTCTCTTCCCCTTGTCCTATTATTGTCACACCTATATTATAAATATATTATCTAAATATCTCTATCTATTTTGTTATAAACTGAACAGTGTAGTGTTAAGATACATAAAGAGAAAATATATTTACAGAGTATTTTATTTTAACTCTAATTAATTCCATTAATTCCTTCTCCTTCTTTCTTCCCCTTCCTCTTCTTCTTTCTTTCTTCCTTCCTTCTTCCTTCTTTCCTCCTCCTCCTCCTCTTCCTCCTCCACAGGGTTTTACTCTGTCACACAGGCTGGAGTGCAGTGGCACAATCTTGGCTCACTGCAACCTCCGCCTCCCAGGTTCAAGCAATTCTCATGCCTCAGCCTCCCAGGTAGCTGGGACTATAGGCACGTGGCACCACACCCAGCTAATTTTTGTATTTTTAGTAGAGACAGTGTTTCACCATGTCAGCCGGGCTGGTCTCGAACTCCTGGCTTCAAGTAATCCATCCACTTTGGCCTCTCCAAGTGCTGGGATTACAGGTGTGAGACACTGCGCCTGGCCTAATATTTACCATTTCTAATGCTTTAAATCTCTTCTTGTGAATTTAAGTTTCTAACTATCTGTTATCATTTTCTTTTGGTCTCATGGGCTTCTTTCAGTATTTCTTGTAAGGCAAGCCTGCTAGCAATGAATTCCAACAATGTTTGTTTATCTGAGAATGCCTTTATTTCACTTTCATTTTCGGAGGATAGTTTTACTGGATATAGACTTCTTGGATGACTGTTTTTTTTTTTTTTTTTTTCATTTTGAATATGTCATTCTACTGTTTTCTGCCCTGCTTTTTTTCTGTGATGAGAAGTCAGCTGTTAATCACATTGTTGTTCCCTAATACATGATAAATTGTTTTTATATTGCTTCTTTCACAATTTCCTCTGTCTTTTAGCTATTTGATTATGATGTGTCTAGGTGCATATCTCTGTGTATTTAACCTACTTGGTTGCTGAGTTTTTCAAATGTTTGAATTAAAGTTTTTCATCAGTTTTCGAAATGTTTTGGCCATGATTCCTTCAAGGATTTTTTGTAAACCCTTTCTCTCTCTCCTCTTCTCTGGAACCTTGACTTGCTTGGTGTTCTACAGGCCGTTCAGGCTCTATTTATTTTTCTTCACCCTTTTGTTCTCTTTTTTCTTCATATTGATTATTCTGCTAACTCAAATCTGCCATTGAGTCTTTCTGGTGGATTTTTCCCATTGGTGTACTCTTCAACTGTGAAATTTTCATTTGGTTTAAAAATATTATTTCTACCTAAATCCAACTTCTGGAGACCCACAGAGACTACTTTTTCCTCCCTCTGGCCCCTGGAATATGGGTCATATATTTCTTTTTTTTTTGCACTTCTCTTTTTTTGTTGTTGAAAACTGGACATTTTAGGTGACATATTGTATCTACTTTGGATTTTGATTTTCCCCCAGAAGGTTGTTACTGTTTCTTGCCTGCTCATTTCATTTGTTTGTTTACTAACTTGCCTGGGCAGAATCTAGGAAATTCATTTTCCTTGCTGTGTATAGCTGCTGATTCTCAGATTTTAAATAATATATATTTCTGGCTGGGCATGGTGGCTTACATCTGTAATCCCAGCACTTTTGGAGCCTGATGTGGGCAGATCATTTGAGGTCAGGAGTTAAAGACCAGCCTGGCCAACATGGTGAAACCCCTTCTGTATTGAAAATACAAAAATTAGCCAGGCCTGGTCACACACACCTGTAGTCCCAGCTACTGGGGAGGCTGAGGCAGGAGAATTTCTTGAACCCGGGAGGTGGAGGTTGCAGTGAGCTGAGATTGTGTCACTGCACTCCAGCCTGGATGACAGAGTGAGATTCCATCTCAAAAAAAATTTTTTTTTAAGCCTGGCTTTTGTGTAGAGGTCAGCCAATGTTTGATCAGAGATTATTCTCAAACACCTCAAGTTAATAAGACTTCTGTATTCTATTAAGGCCCCGTACACAGGTTGGGGAGCACATTTGTAATTCTGGCCATTTCCAAGTCTGCCTGGCTTTTACTTTTCACTAGGCTCTTCGTGTTTCCCGCGTGTGTGCACATGGCCTTCGGGTCAGCGAGCTAGAAATCATGGCTGGCTTGGATCCTTTCCAGTCTTCCTTATGTATAGACACAGCCTCAGTCATTCACACAGCCTGTCAGACTGTCACTTTTGCTGACACTGCCACTAGGGTGAACATCACCCCTTGCTCCAAACTGTGTGATTCCCATCAACTGTGGCCCACCAGCTGCTGGTCCTCAGGGCCTGCCCTGTCCTAAAGAGTCTCTAAATCTATCCAGCTGGGAGGCAGTATGGGAGCAGCCCTGGACCAGAATTTACAAACTCCCATGGCTTCTTCCTGGAATTCAGCAGTTTTCAAGAATAAGCACTTCTCAGACTGGGGCATGTTGTTGGATGATTTTCAGAGCGTGGAAATGGCTTTTTATTTGTCAATATTGTGCAGCTTTATAGTTGACCTTTCAGGAGAGGATTTGTCACCCTTCTCACTTGGCCATGGCTGGAAGTCCAGAAGCACATTCCTAATTGGGAAATCTGGTGGGCAACTAAGCGTCCTTGGCAGGATAGGGTAGGGGAGAAGTGGTTCGACATGAGGCGGAAAACGTTGCCTGGGGCTGGATGAAACCTCATTTAATAGGGGAGAAAAGAGGTAGCATCCATAGGGAAAGGGATTTTACCAAGTTCTCAAACCTCGGTTGATGGAGAGATGACACTGGAACCTGGATCTCCTGACTCCCAATCCATTGCTTTCCCCACCCCATCTATCAAGTTGCATTAGTAGTTGTAGTTTAGGAGTCCACATCCAGTTTTCAGTATGATAGGCACATCTATCCATCCATCCGTCCATCCATCCATCCATCCATCCATCCATCCATCCATCCATCCATCCATCCACGTATCCAACCATCTATCCATCCATCCATCCATCCATTCATCCATCCATCCATCCATCCATCCAACCATCCATCCATCCATCCATCCATCCATCCATCCATCCATCCACCTATCCAACCATCTATTCATCCATCCAGCCATCCAACCATCCAACCATCTATCCATCCATCTACCCACCCACCTATCCAACCATCTATCCATCCATCTATGCATCCATCCATCCATCCACCTGCCCAACCATCCATCCATCCATCTATCCACCTGCCCACCCATCCATTCATCCATCCATCCACCTGCCCACCTATCCATTCATCCATCCATCCACCTGCCCACCCATCCATTCATCCATCCATCCATCCATCCATCCATCCATCCAACAAATACTGACTGAGTTCCTACTGTGTGCCCAGCATTGCATGCAGCTCTGGGAATACAGAGGTAAATGAAAACTGACACAGTTCCAGGGCTGACCCTTAGAGTTTTAGACTGGTGACACTTCAGTTGCTGGAAAGGACCTTACAAGAGCCAGTTTGAAGAAATATCTCATGCTGATTTGTTAGTGTTGGTAAGGCTATAGCCCTTTTCCGGTAAAACAGTGAGTTTTAATTGATTCCCAAGCTGAAATCCCTCAAACCATGATTTTCAACCAAAATTTTATTGTGAAAAATTGTAAATGTGCAACACGTTTAAATAAAAAAATCAATTTCATAGTTAAGAGTTTGGTGGCAAAAACGTTGCTTTCCAGAATGAATCTCAAGGGCAAGAATACTGTGAAGTCTCTTTCAAAATGTCTGTTAAACTTGATGGCTTTGAAAATCTCTCCTTCAGAGAAATGTATCATCGTGAGGCCCTTGGCCATTCATGGTGAGAATACCACGGAGCGGCCTGGCACTTAGACACTTGCCAGTTACTTTTAGCTTCCTATGCGATGCCAAGCAACCATATGGAAACTGAAAAATTCAGCAAAAATCTGGATGCCTCGTCTATATGACAACAAATAATCAGATATTTGGAAACAAGAGATTTTTTAAAAAACTAAATCTTGAGTCATTCTCTGGCAGTTTCTAAATACAACCTCAGAGGAAGTTACGGTGTTACTCATTTTATCTCGTCCTTCTCTGTTTTCTTCCTGGGTGACTTCATTCAATGATCATGCCCAGATCTGTGTCCCAAGCCCTGAAAATCTCCTTGTCACCATTTCCAAAGGCCTCCTGAGCTTCCCTCCTGACGCCTTGATAGCAAGGCAACACTTTAGGCAAATTTGTTCAGGCGACGGGTGTTTCCCTCTCTTCCTTCTGCCTCACTCAGCATGTATTTCCGTAATGCTCTGTGGTCTCTGGGGCTCAGAAGATGACCAACTGCTCCCGCATCTCCCAGACTTGCTTGTAGGTGGAGCCCCTGAACCTGGGTCTGGCCACTGGGATGTGAGGGATGAAGTGACTTCTAGGACCCAGCCTTACAAAGCATCCTGTGTGATTCTGCAGCTCTCTCCTTTCCTGTGGTGTGACTTTAGAGGCCTCTTGCTCCAGACTGCAAAGCCACAGGATGGAGGAGGCCACCTGACTCTGCATTTGCATCTGACTTTGTGAATGAGTGAAGTGAACCTTGCTTGGGTGACACCATGAGATTTGGGGTTAATCTGCAACTGCAGCCCAGCCTGGCCTGTCCTGACACATACCTTCAGGATGTCCCACAGACCCTTGAGAGGCCACACATTCAAAGTTGCACCAGGCACTTTCTCCTTGACGTGTTCCTGACCCAGGGAAGTGGCGCCATTGTTCCTCCTACACTTCTGAGTTGCGTTTGACTCTTCCCTGTCTCTCACGTGGCACAAGAGGTGGTTCTGGAGACCCACCTCTGCCTCCTCCTCTCCACACCTCCCCATGCTTCCCAGCTTTCAGAAGCTGCCAGCATTAACTTTTAAAAAACACGAATCTGGCTGGGTGCGGTGGTTTGCGCCTGTGATCCCAGCACTTTGGGAGGCTGATGTGGGTGGATCACGAGGTCAAGAGATTGAGACTGGCCTGGCCAACATGGTGGAACCCCGTCTCTGCTAAAAATACAAAAATTAGCTGGGTGTGGTGGCACATGCCTGCAGTCCCAGCTGCTCGGGAGGCTGAGTCAGAAGAATTGCTTGAACCCAGGAGGTGGAGGTTGCGGTGAGCCGAGATCGCACCATTGCACTCCAGCCTGGGTAACAAGAGCGAAACTCCATCTCAAAAACAAACCCAAAAAAACAAAAAAAAAAAACAACCCCACAAATCTGACCATGCCGTTCCTTTTCTTAAAAACCCAAGAAGGTCCTCTCTGACCTCAGAATAAAGCACAAAGCCTTTAGCACCCAGGACCTGTGGCCTTCAGGCCTGCCTCCCTCCCGTCTATGGGGCCATGGCTCTGCCCTGCAGGGTGGGGCTACTTGCTACTCCCATGTGGACCAAGTGCCTTTATGCCTGTGTCCCCGTGTGTGCTGCACTCTGTGTCGCCTCATCTGGGTCCCTACTCATCATTCAAGGCCTGCTCCAACATCTTTTTCTCTGATGCCGACACTTAGCCGAATAAATTCTTCCCTCTGTCCTCCTTCTGCCATCCTCAGCACGTATTTCCACAATGGCCTGTGTTCTCTGGGGCGTTACTAGCTGTTAAGCAGAAATAAAAACCACGGGGTCAAAGAGTTGAGGGACAACGGAATTAATCAAAGTCAAACAGGTTTTTAAATTGCAGAACCTTTCAGGCCTTAACCCGCAAACGTCACATGACTCTGTAAAAGGCGTGATGGAGGCAACGGTCTTTCCTAACAGCACATTTCTAGGGAGCGCCTCCCAAGACTAACGTTCCATGAAAGTCCTAATGTAACCCACCCTCTCACTTAACAAAGGGGGAGCTGAGGCCTGGAGTACACAGCTAGAAGTGGCCAAGTGGAGGCAGCTGGAAGTCCTCCAGGTGGGACCGAGGAGGTGAAGTGTGCTTACCGGGTGGCTGCTCTTCTGGGAGGTGAGGGACTCATTGCTCAGCCCCCAGCCTTGGGGAGCATTTGCCTTGTGAGTGAATATGCACTGTATCACAGCAAGGCATTTCGGGGGACTGGACTGAGACTTCAGAATAGACCGCCACGGACTGTCATCATATAGACGAGGTTGTGTGATGCAAAGATTTGCTGTGGGTGCTCTCATCCTAGTTCCACGTGAAGACCCCCCTGCAGCACACGACACAGTGGCTGCCTTCCAGGTGTTCTGAGCATCACATAGACACTCACCTGCATGACAACCTACAACCCAGGTGCCATCATCATTCTCATTGATCAGATGAGGAAACTGAGGCACAGAGACATTCAGTGATTCATTTCCTGCAAGGTCAGGACCTGAGTTCAGCCTCTCTCCCAACCATCACTGTGAGCTCGTTTTTTTCTCTCAAGAAATACTGATGACACACTGACTGTGATGGGTGCTTTCACCTACAGAACAAACACTTTTATGCTGGCATCATTACTGCCCTCACTACGCCTTCTGCTGCGGTTGAAAGACAGTGTCCCTTCCAAAATTCATGGTGAAATGCAATTCCCAATGCTGTGCAGAGTGGCCTTTGAGAGGTGATAGTGGAATTAGCACTCTTATTAAGGGTTTGAAGTGGAAGGGACTTGCCCTTCCAAACTTTCCCTCTCTTCTGCCAAGTGAGGACACTGTTTGTCCCTCAAGAGGGCACCATCCTGGAAGCAGGAAGCAGCCCTCACCAGACACCAGTCCTGCTGTCGCCTTGATCTTGGACTTTGCAGCCTCCAGAACCATGAGAAATTAATTTCTATGCGTGTGTGTGTGTGTGTTTTTTTTTTGGAGACAGGGTCTCACTCTCTAGTACATTGTATACAGTGGCACAATCATGGCTCATTGCAGCCTCAACATCTCAGGGTCAAGCAGATTCTCCCACTTCAGCCTCCTGAGTAGCTGGGACTACAGGTATGTACCATCATGCCCAGCTAATTTTTAAAATATTTTATAGAGATGGGGTCTTGTCATGTTGCCTAGGCTGGTATTGAACCCCTAGGCTAAGTGATCCTCCCACCTCAGCCTCCCAAAATGCTAGGATTACAAGCGTGAGCCACTGCACCTTGCCTGTTCTTTATGAATTACCCAGTCTGTGGTATTTTGTTTTAGGTCCACAAATGGACGAACACAGCCTCTGGGTGAGGACGTCATGGCCCCTAGAGCCGCCTCTGGGCAGGTGCTGTTACTCCCCTCAGGACCGCCGGCAAAGCTGTAGTCAGCTCTCTCATCCTAAAGATCTGCCCCTTTCCAGCCATGGGCCATTTTCCCTGGACCACCCCCGGTGCCCACCAGGAGAGGACCATGTGTGGTTCAGGCTCCAAGGTGCTGAGGGCTCCCTCTAAGCAGGAGCGTGCTCCCGCCCACCCGGTGAGAACAGGAGGGTCTGATTGGTGGGAGGAGCAATCACTCCCTGCCTCCCACCTACATGGGCCAGAGCTGGCTGCTGCCCCGGCTTTCCGTTCCCACGGTACTTTATCTGTGTGCACAGAGAGCTGGGGAGCGGTGGGGTTCAGGGTGGGCCCGTGCCTGGGTGCTGCAGAGCTGGTGGGTCATAGTCACAGCTCTGCCTCAGTCTCCCCAGGTGTTGGTAGTGTTTAGAATCATCCTAGCACTGTGGGGTGGGTGAGGACTGATGCAGAAGAAAGCTGAGGGGGAGGCCTGGGCATGGAGTGGGGCTCGGGCTGCTGGCCTCCCAGGCCCTTGTTAGCCCTCGGGAGCCTGTGGGTGTGTGTTCTTCAGCTGGAGGGACGGGGTTCAGGGCCTGCTGATGACCCCTGCTGGTTTGGGGACCTCGTGTGAGTCCCCGTGCCTTTTGACGCTGTGCCTGTTTCTTCTATAAGAAGGAGGTGATGATGCAGCCCACCCTCCTCCGCACGGGGGACGAGCAGGCCAGCTAGCCCCGCGGCACCAGGAGTGGAGAGGACCCTGGCCCGCCCAAGCTGGGGAGGCATCGGCATCTCTGCTGCCCCCCTGTGGCGTCATATCGACCTGCCTGTCGCCCTCACCTGGTGTTAACCTCCCAGAGGATGGGGATGGATTCTCATCACCTCCTGGCTTCCAAGTGCCTGCCACAGGGCCCGGGACCCCCGATGCCTCAGTGGACGCTGGGCAGGCCTGGGGAGCCTTGCTGTTCACTCGCTGCTGCCACACGTGGCACTCTGCTGCCCTGCGGCTGTCCCTCCAGGTCCTCAGAGGTCCCGGTGCTGCGTGTCTTCCAGTGTCTGCACCGGCGGCTTTGCAACCCTTTCCACCCTCTCTTCCCCAATTCCTTAAAGACTGTCTGTCCTTCTAGGTTCAACTTCTGAGGCGACTTTCTTCAGGAGACTTCCAGAGACCGTCTGGGTTCCTCATGCCTCTCCGTGGTCCTGCCGCCCGCAGTTCCCGTCCCAGGGCGCTGTCCAGCTGGAGGTGGCTAGTGCTGCTTCTCCCTGCCTTTTGTCTGCGTTCCCACCATGGCATGAGTCCATGAGGGCAGGATCTGCTCTAGTTGTTTCCTGCCATCTCCCCAGGGCCCAGAACAGTGCCAGGCACATAGACGCTGCTCAGTAAATATTTAGTGAATGGAAGAGAGGAACCGACCCTTTTGTGGCGCATTAACCTCTCACACATCAGGGGGCCGGCTGGTCCACAGAGATGACGTCCAAGGGACCAGAACTCCCTGCCTCCGTGAAAACGCAACAACCCCTCTAAGAAGAACTGCCGAGCCTCCTCCCAACCCCAGGCCTGCCCTCCGCCTTCTGATTGGCAGTGGCCAGTAGCAATTTCTGTTTGCTGCAGGGGTCTTTCCTTCCTCCACAAGTGGATATGCTTCCTTTCAGTCTCCACTTCAGACTTTGCTCCTGGCTTGAGTTAAAGTCCCGACCCGCCATCGCCACTGTCTGGCTGTTCCCCCTGACAATCTGATAACAAGATCACCGGCTTGATCCTTCTCGCTTAAAGCCATCCCCTCTTGCCCTTTTCTGTTTGCTGAAAGTCATTAGGAGATTTCTCTGCAGGTCACTACTGCCCTTCTGCCCTGACAGCAGGTACAAAACTTTGGAATCTTGCTCAGGGCCAGCCCAGGGGCTTCTGCTCCAGGGAGTCCAGCAAACCACCAGGCTGTCCCCGCAGCCCTCCCTCCTGCTGGGTCCGGGGTGCTTCTGGCGAGCCTCAGCATGGATCCTTGACATCTGAGGCGGGCCCCACTTGGGGAGCTGTACAATTTGAGCTTTGTCACATTTATAAAGGTAAATTAAAATATTATCACTAGAGACCTTCGATCATTCAGAAAAGCCTGGGACTTCTAATGAGCAAGTGGTATGATTAAAAGTTGGAAAGGCCAAATGCCTCTTCTTTTTGGATTAGGAGCCTTGCTGTGGATGGGGAGGCATGTGTGGTTCTTGAAGCCAAAAGCTTGGACTGGGGTTAAGCTGGCGCCATATCCCTCTCACGAAAGGTACCAGGTATTGGAGTCCTACTATGTGCTGGGCATTTGGCCTTCATTCTCTCATGAATCCTGACGAAAAGCCAGGCCATGGGGCGGCCTGCCCTGCTGGCGGCACATTGGCATCACATGGGAGTTTAGAGAAGATGGAATAATGCAGCTGCACCTGCACCGAGCCCAAGGCAGAAGCAGACCCAGGAAGCAGGATTTTTCCAACTCTCACACAATTCTGATGAGCAGCCTGGGCCTGGAGCCACTGGGTTAGCACAGTGCTTCTCAAACTTGGGGGTGTGCTGGAAGCAAAGGAGAGCACATTAAAACAGATCCCTGGGCCCTACCCCAGAGTTTCTGGTCTGGGTGGGGCCCAGGAATCAGCATGTCAAATCAGTTCTCATTAAGGCACCTGGTGCTGGTCCCATTTCTCAGATAGGCAGTTTGAGAAACGGAGAGGTGAGGGTGAAGGTGAGGTGTCTCACGTGGGAGAGTGGGGCTCGGAATCCTCGAGGTAAATTATTCAATCCCTTTGTGCCTTTGGCTTCTCCATCTTTAGCTTGGGGAAAACAATACCTTCCCTATACAGATGTTGTGAAGTTCAGTGAGCTCTTCCAGCTAGAACAACGCCTTGCCCGCGGTAGACGTTCAGGGCATTCATGATCATTACCGTCTCTGTTATCTGGCAGGATAGTTGAAGGGTGTCCCCTGGGCAGCATTCCTCCTCCAGCCCCAGACAGCAGCCCTCCCTCCCTTAGCTCCAGGCACCTGTCTGGGACACCTGTTTCCCTAATGTCACTCTCTGTTCACCTGTATGCCCTCATCAGGCTGTGAGGTCCCTAAGAGCAGGCACCAGGTATGATTCAGGCTGGAGCCCAGCGCCCAGCCTGGAGCTGGGAGAAGGGAAGGTGACAAGTGAGCAAGGCTGGGCGTGTGGAGGGTCCTAGCGTTGTGGGCAGTCGTTAGTTTGTCAGCCCTGGACAGTGCCTACTGTTGACCTGATGGACCTGAGGGTCAGATATGGAGCCCAACCATCTGCACGTGGCCCAGTCGGTCTCGTGGCGCCTGTGGCGGCCTCACCAACAGCGCCTCCATCAGCCGCTCACGCCCCCATGTCTTCTGAACCTTTGGTTTCCTCAGTGGGCACTGCTGACACCAGCTCTGTGGCTTCTGAAGACGTCCTGTGCCGTCTTCTTCCATCAGGGCATGGCCTGAGGGGCCGACCACTTCTCCTTTGCTGTCTACACGCTCCTATGTCTTTCCCTGGCACCGGAGCCGGAGTCCCTGATATGGGTTACTGAGATCCAGCTTGGCCGTAGAGACCTCCCCACCACTCTGGTGGCGTTGAAGGAACTGAGAGGCAGACACCCAGAGAGAACAGCAAAGTGGTCTATCCGGGGGGCCGGCAGCCTCCTGAGCTGAGAGCCTCCGGGCCTGGCAGCCTTCTGGGCTGAGGGCCCCAGTAGACGCTGACCCACGCATTTATTCTCTCTGAACAGGTGGTCATTATTAACAAAAAGGTGTTCAGTATTTTCTCATAACACAAAACACACCAGGTAGGCAGCTGGTGCCCACTTATCACTGATCACAAACAACCTAAAAAGTACTCTCCACAAGGGAGCCACGGGGGCAGGGGCGGGTAGCTTAAAGGATCGTTTTAACAGGTGTGTGATATTTACACGTTGTCCTGCCGCTATGGAATGCTCCAAGTATTTTTCTACTTGCGGGGGTGGCTAGGCTTTCCTTGCCATCGTTCTTCCTGGCAAACAATATGTTCTGGCATACACTCAGCATTTCTCAATATTCACACACCTAACACTTCTCAACAGTGGGTCACTAAGTGGGGTGAGTGCAAGGCAGGTGGCAGGCGCCTGGGAGTGGCGGATGAGTCCCTGCAGGTTTCCCTCCATTCTCTCCTCCTCTGTCACCTGCCAGCTCCCAGTCACCAGGGCCTTTCTCTGGACCTGGGAGGACTAGCTTCCTAAGTGGCTTCCTGAGCCTGTCCTCACCGTGGCCAGAATTTTGGCCGTAAACATCCCAATAATCTCGCTCCACTGCTTAAAGCACCCCAGTGACTTTCTGTCCTACTGTGAATACGAATCAAGCCTGGCACCCGCTCCTCCTTGAACATCCAGCTCCTGCATCGGGGTCGCCATCCCGGCTCTTCACACCATGCCCGGGTGGATCCCTGGTCCTCAGCTCAGTGTCACCTCTGAGGGCAGCACCCTTCCCTCTTCTCAGATGGCCGCACTGTTCTCTCCTGGGCACTTAGTACTAGCTGAAGTTAGTTCTCCCCCCCAGGACAGAGGCTCCTTGTGAGCGTGGGAACCTTGCCCGTCTCCCTCATGGCTGTGGGGACTGAGTGGTTAGGAGTGTTAAAGTGGTTCTGAGCTCAGACCCACAGAACAGGAGACTCTGCCTTGCTTTTCCCAATGTCTTGGAGCCTTGTTAGGGCAAAGGCAGTGATTGTTCTGGAAAGATCAGTAACTAGGTGTCATCCAACTGCATTCCAGCTCGGGACCTTTTCCCTAATTTGTGGGGGACTTAACGTGACTGACCAAATCACTCAGTGACTGAACCTCCTGTTGAGCTGGAGGGGTTTGGTGGTGAGCTCACCTGTGCCCTGCCTGGCTAGGCAGCCCGAGTCTGAGCCCCACAGATGTACAGTGCCCGAGATCCCAGAACACATGGATGACAAACGCACAGATGACACGCATGGTGCTGTAGAGTGTACCTCGGGGCTGGAACACCTGGGTTGGAGTCTGGCCTCTGACACACACTGACCAGGTGACCTTGTCAAGGAACGTCTTTGAGTCTGTTTCCTCCTCTGTAAAATGAGGACAGTGACACCTGTCCAGGCTGGTCGTGAGATAGATATGTGACCTACAACAGCAGCCCCCAGAGCAGGGTCCTCATTGTCCTCTCAAGCCCTGGGCAAAGTGGCAGCAACTGGTAAGCGCTCAGTAATGAACACAGTCAAGTTTATTTTCCCTCCCCCCTTTTCTTTCATTATACTTTAAGTTCTGGGGTACGTGTGCAGATCTTGCAGGATTGTTACATAGGTGTGCACATGCCATGGTGGTTTGCTGCCTCCATCCCCCTATCACCTACACTAGGTATTTCTTCCAATGTTATCCCTCCCATAGCCCCTGACCCCCACCAGACCCCAGTGTGTGATGCTCCCCTTCCTGTGTCCATGTGTTCTCATTGTTCAACACCCACTTATGAGTGAGAACATGCGGTGTTTGCTTTTCTGTTCTTGTGTCAGTTTTCTGAGAATGACGGTTTCAGATTCATCCATGTCCCTGCAAATGACATGAAAACGTCCTTTTTTATGGCTGCATAGTATTCCATGGTGTATATGTGCCACATTTTCTTTATCCAGTCTGTCATTGATGGATATTTGGGTTGGTTCCAAGTCTTTGCTATTGAAGCAGTGCTGCAATGAACATACGTGTGCATGTGTCTTTATAATAAAATGATTTATAATCCTTTGGGTATACTGTCTTTCTCTCTTTCTTTCTTTCTCTCTCTCTCCACCCCCTCCCCTCCCTCCCTCCCTCCCTTCTTTCCTTCCTTCCTTCCTTCTTCCTCCCTCCCTCCCTTCCTCCTTTTCTTTTCTTTTCTTTTTTTGAGATAGGGTCTTGCTCTGTCTTTCAGGCTGGAGTGCAGTGGTGCGATCTTGGCTCACTGCAGCCTTGACCTCCTGGGTTCAAGTGGTCCTCTGACCTCAGCTTCCCAAATAGTTGGGACCACAGGTGTGTGCTTCCACACCCAGCTAATATTTTAAGATTTTTTGGAGAGATGGGGTCTCACTATGTTGCCCAGGCTGGTCTAACTTCTGGCTTCAAGCATTCCTCCCACCTTGACCTCCCACAGTGTTGGGACTGCAAGTGTGAGCCACTGCAGCCGGCTGAGTTTCTTGAGGATAGTGCTTGGAGACCTTCGCTATAGGAAACAAAACCAGAACAGTTAACACTGAGAGAGGCCCCGGAGATTGTGCAGCCTCTTCCTTTGCGGTTGGCAAAATGGAGGCTCGGGCGTTTGGGGAAGGCCCATGGCGGTTCCTGTCTGAGCTGGGGTGGAACCATCTCTTCTCTGACTCCACGTGCAGTGCTCCCCTGCCAGCCAGTCTGCATGCCTCTCTTGGTCCCCCACTTTTCCTCTTCTCCCCTCCACTGACCCCGCTCTGTTCTCCCCTGCTTCCTGTGTGAGACCAGATGTTCTCACAGCTGCAGAGGCCTCCCTTTCCTCTTCCCATTGGGTTTGAACCTGACAGGTTTGGGATTTACATGGAGGTGGGGGTGAGAGGGGAGGGCACGTTCCGAGTTGGGGGCCTCAGACATCCGGGCAGACCTCCCCCTCCCCAACTCCCAGTGCTGGGCACAGCGTGAATGCAGGTAGCCTGTGCCCAGTGATTTGGCATGTGATTTCCTGGGGAGGGCGCTGGGTGCTCCAATTCTCTGGGGGCCAGAGGGAACCCCTAATTCTCCATCTTTCCCAGATGTTTGTGGCCTTACTCCTCTGCCCCAGTAGGCTCTTTCTGGAGTCAAGAGACCCAGCCTGGAGGTGGGGTGTGACAGGGACCCTGGCCTATCAGAGGCCTATCTGGTGCAGGGCCTCTGAGGGAAAGTGGGGAGCAGGATGGCCCTGGCCTGGCAGAGGCTCTGACCCTGGTCTTGCCTCCAGAAGTGCCTGCCTTGTCTGTTCCCGGAGGCCAGTCTGACACTCAGGGTGTGTGCTCTGTGAAGTCATTTTTATCACTACTGAACTAAAGTGTCCATGGGATCTTGAGTGGGGACTTTCTGTGCTCCGAGCCTCCGTTTCCACATTCCTCACTGTGCCTGCCAGGTGTCTAGGACCTCACCCCCTGCCTCCTCCCCAGGCCTCCCCACACAGGCGGTTCTCCTGTTCAGGGTAGCTCCCTCTTGGTCTCTGGGCTGGGAGATGAAGCCACTGCAAGTCCTGATATCTGAGCCAGAGGCCTGGCTGCCCTTGTGGCAGTCCCGCTGAGGACACCTGAGGGCCTCTGCACTGTCCCCCCCACCCTAGCAGTCTCCCCAGGGACCTTCCTGACCCTCAGTCCCCTCCACTGCCACCTCTTCAGAGGCCCTGGAGGAGAACCCTTTATAATCCTCACGGGGAACCCTGGCTCTAGCTCTGGGGGTTCTTTTGCCTGTGAATGTCCGCTTGGGTTGGTCTGTCTCTCTCAGACTGTCAGCTCCTGGACTGGGGGCCTGGTTGTTCCCAGCGGGAGCCCTGAGCCCCAGAACCCTGGCTGGACCACAGCAGGGGCTCAGTAAATACCCGGAGAGAGGAGGGAGGACGGGAAGAGGTGGAGAGCGGGGAAGGAGGACGGGAGGAAGCGCCACGCTGGGAATGGGATCTTGTCCTGGAGGGGGGGCCGCGCTCCAGGACCCCGGGCTCCCCACGAGCGAGCGTCTGGGCTGCGGGCCGGCCGGCAGGTGGCGGTGCGCGCTCGGCGTCGCGGGTGGCGCCGGGGCCGCCGAGTCCCCTCCTCCCGCCGCTCCCTCCCCTCGCCGGCTCCTTTCTCTGCGCTCTCGCTCGCGCTCCTCAGCGCCCTCCCGCTCTCCCGGCCGCGGTCCCCTCGCCTGCGCCGCCCCGCCGCCGGCTCCGCCGCCGCCCCTGGCGACCATGGCGCACCGGGGGCCCCCGCGTACCCCGAAGGGTCCCGGCCCCGCCGCCCGAGCCCCGAGTCCCGGGGCCCCGCCGCCGCCGCGCACACGGCCGCTCCTGCTGCTGCTGCTGCTGCTGGGCGCCTGCGGGGCGGCAGGGCGCTCCTCCGAGCCCGGGCGCCTGGGTCCCCGCGCGCAGCTGACTCGGGTGCCGCGGAGCCCTCCCGCGGGGCGCGCGGAGGCCGGTGGCGGCGAGGACCGGCGGGCGCGCGGCACGGAGCCCCGCGTCCCGGGTCCGAGTCCAGGTCCCGCTCCGAGTCCCGGCGAGGACGGCGCCCCCGCCGCGGGCAACCGGCGCTGGGAACGGGCGGCGCCGCTGGCCGGAGCGGCTTCGCGGGCGCAGGTCTCGCTCATCAGCACGTCGTTCGTGCTCAAGGGGGACGCGACGCACAACCAGGCGATGGTGCACTGGACGGGCGAGAACAGCAGCGTAAGTGACCTCCGCGCGCTCGCCGCGGCCCCTGCCCGGGACCCCGCGGGACACTCCGGCGGGACCGCCACGGCCCCCACTCGCGACCACCCCGCGGTCATCCGGGGCGTTCGTGGCGACTTGGGCACTTGAGTCACCTCGGCGGCGCCCCTACTGGCCTCTGGTCACCGGTTACTTGGGGAGAGGTGCTCGGATTCGTGCGCCTGTCTCAGTGCAGGCGACATTCCCACAGATTTCGGGATCCTGGGCCACCTCGGGGACTCCCTCCTGGCCTCCAGGTCCTGGGTTACTGAGGAGGTCCCCAGAGACTTTGGGAGCCTGCAAGTCCTCGAGGGTCACCCCAGCTCGGTGTTAGCTCCAGCACCCCCCAGGCTCCTCCGGCTGAGCTTCACCTTCCAGGATTTTGGGCTCCGGGATCCTCCCCTCCCTGGTCTACCCGGGACTCCGCGGTGGCATCTCCGCAGGCTCCGGGACTTCCCCCAGTCAGCTTGAATCCTATTCTGGGACTCTGGGATTTCTGAGTTTCCCTTCTCCCTGGGGTCCCCCAGTGTGACCCATTGCTGCCTTGAGCTCCTGCTGCAGGTCGCCCCGTCTGGATGCACGGGGACCTGCGTACCCCATGGGGTTCATCCCCACACTGTGCTGGGGACCCATGTGGCGCTGGCACTGCAAACTCCCCACACTCCCCCCACCTTCCCGGCCACTCTGGCTTTGCTCCAACTGGAAGTTTGCCACCTCTGCTGGGGACCTCCTGCTCCTCCACCCACAGCCTGGAGCTCCTGCCCACTCTGGCCTTTGGGGGTGACTGCAGGAGGCACAGGACCCTTCAGATTCTTCCCCTGGGGGCTGCCTCAGCCTCACTTCCCCAACTCCAGGAAAAGGGCCGAGGGTCACTCTGAGGTCACCCTGGGGCATCTCGGGGTGGGTCTCTAGTTTTGCAGCTTCCAGAGAAGGATTGGGGTAGGGAGGTGGCAGCCATGAATTCCCAGGGGAGGACACATTTGTATGGGGAGTGGAGCTGGGAAGCTTCCCTCATTCTTGTGCCTTGCTGTCTCCTTGGGTCCCCTAGGAACCCCCACCTCTTCTCACTTTACAAAGTCCCGAGGCAGGAGCGCTGGGCCAGCGTTCCTATATGCATAGGTGGTTGCCTGGGCGGTGGGGAGCACTGGTCTCCGCAGCTAGGAAAGGGCATAATTCTGGCAGTCACTTGTGCTCATCTCTGTCCAGCCTTGTGGGGCTACTCCCAGGTGGCTGTGATTTGTGCTGGAGGAGGGATGAGGTGGGCAGATGAATATGTTGGGGCAGGGGCAGCACTGATTGGATTTGGTCAGCCTAGAGCCCAGCTTCCCAACCAGCCGGTGGCTATCAAGGTGCAGGTGCCAAGTGTCTGGTCTTGGGTCATTCCTGGCATCTCCAGCCAGACTAGCAGCCCTCCGAGGGCAGAGCTGGCTCCCTGGGTGCAGTGGGCCAGCAGGGGGCAGTCAGGGCGCCGAGTGCGCTGACTTACGGAAGGTGGCAGGTGCCCCCTCCCTAGAAGAGCCCTGGAGGGTGCCCTCTCCATCTGCACCTTGAGAGAGGGGTCAGATGCCAGGTGTACTTGTGAACAAATGGTGTCGGCTGTATCATAAGCTGTAATTCAGGTGGAAAGGTAACCCAGAAACTAAGAGCTCAAAGGACCAAATAAACACGAAAAGCAAATCCTGCAGGAACTCTAACCCCACCCCGTCTGCCCAGGCGGTTGATCCCACAGCTTGCTCCTGCCCCTTTGTCATTTAGCTTCCTGGGGAGGGGGTGGAGGAGCCCCATGGCAGGGGTCAGGCTAGCTGTCTTCCGGATAGGCTGACACCCAGCCTGTCCCCATCCTGACCTCACAGTCTGGGTGTAGGGCAGCTTCCTGGGAGAGAGTTGAGGAGGGAGCTTGGGCCAGCAGGGATGGGCACTAGGGTGGGGGCTATCAGAGGAGCCCATGCACGTGACTTTGCTCCTTGAGGGCGGCAGCTGGGTTGGGTGACTCCTCTGTGACTGGGTGGGCTTGCACCCTCACTGCAGGCAGGGGACAGAAAGTCCAAGGAACCAGAGAGGAGCTTTAAGGGATGCATGTCCTCCGGCCAGCGTGAGGCGGGGGGCAGGGGTGGGGTGTGGCACAGCGGGCATAGCCTGACACTTAGCAAACACTCAGGAAGCAGAAGCCAGCATGCCCTCATTGTGAGTAGTGAATGTGGGCGTCTGTGGGGTCAGATGCTGGACCAGGCATTGGGCTTCACCACCTTCCACTCCTGCTTCCCACACACCCATTCTCTGGACTGGGCAGTCGGGGAACACTTGATCATCCTGTACCTTGGGGAGCAGGCGAGGCTGTAGGAGTTTCATCTCGCCTGAGAAAACTCCTAAGAGGCGAGAAGGCTGTTACCTCGAGCTGACTAAGTAAACTGCTTTAAAAGAAAAAATTCTTTCCCCAGTACTTGTTGCGTGCATAGTATTGTCTTCTCAGCACACGACGTGTCTTACACATGTGCTCTGCCCCCTCTAGTCCCACCTTGCAAGCACAGGACTGAGACTTTAGCCAGGATTTGGCAGTGGGTTTCACATCTGCCTGAAAGCACCATCTTTGAGAGCTACAACCAGACGGACACTCACAGGGCTGGCTTGCTGAGCAGCCCTCCTCGAGTTGTAGGTCTTCACTTGCTCACCACCCTCTGCAGATGTCGTCAACCTGAGCAGAGAGAGTGTACTCTACCATACAGGTGTTCTTCAAAACTAACAGGAGCATTTGATGAGGGGGATGGACTCTAAAACACGGCATTTGAGAGCATCCCACAAGAAGGAGTCCCAGGATTTCAGCCCCCGTTGCTGCAGCTCCGTGAATATTACACGAGTTTCCTTCCAGTGGCTTGGTTCTGCTTGCTGCTCCCATGGAGACAGAGAAGGGGACTTGCTTGGAAGTTCAAACACTGCCTCCCTGTCTGACGTTTAGCTGCAGAAAAAATCGTTATGTGTGAACTTAATGTTGCACTGAAACCAAGAGGTATTGCGTTTTTACGGATGCAGAGTGGGCTGCACGCACACGGCTTGGGTTTTGCGTCTCCGGAGCTGCCCTTGGAGGCAGCGGTGCTATTTGAAGGTGGACGAATATTACAGAGTGTGGCTCTCGGCCTCTGGGGTTGCGTTTTCATGTTGTCCCTATGGGGAATGTGCCGTGCCCCATCCTGTTCTTAATGTTTCTGGGAAATCGTGGGCTTACTGTGCTTATTTTAAACACAGCTCACCTGGGCTCCTTCCCACAAGGCACTTGATCCTCAACTTTGAAGCCGAATGTATCGTTTGCCTTGAACGTGAGCTTCCTGTAGCCAGGTCCAGTTTGTTCACCTCTGTCATTGGTCCCCAAGAAGATCACCTCCCCTCCTCTTCCCTCTCCCAACGCTTCCCCCACCGCCCTTCCCCTCCCCTCTCCTCCCCTTCCCCCGACCCTCCTCCTCCTTCCCTCTCCTCTCCTCCTCCTCACCTCTATCCTCCTTCCCTCCCTCTCCCCTCCCTCTGCCCATTTTTCAAATCTGCTCTGTGCTGCGCTGACATGGTTGGTGGTGTCCAAGGGAGTCGAATGCGGAGGTGATTGTGAGCAGATCACCCGCACCTCTGTTCTGCAGTCTGGATGAAGCTGATATTTGTGTATGTTTTATACCCAGAGAACTAGAGCCGCACATCAGCAGAGCTTGTGAAACTTCTTTCTCTGAGTTAAGAGGTCAAGAGCCAATGGTCGGTGGCAGCTTCTTCTACTGTAGCTCCCATGGCCTCTCTCAAGTGGCGTGAGAATTCCATCATGACATCTGCCAGGTGCCGAGTTCCTTGAGGGCAGGTGAATGTGCTTTCTAGGGCTGCCAGGGCAAAGTGCCACAGACCGTATGGCTGAAACAACAGATGTATTTTCTCACAGTCCTGGAGGCTGAAGTCGGAGATGAAGGTATTGTCCAGGTTGGTTCCTTCTGAGGCCTCTCTCCTGGGCCTGCAGATGCCACCTGCTCTCGTGTCTCCACGAGGTCTTCCCTCTGTGTGTGTCTGTGTCCTCGTCACCTTTTTTGTAAGGACACCAGTCGTATTGGATCAGGGCTGATTCTAACCACCTCATTTTAACCTAGTTACCTCTCAAAGGCCCTGCTTCCAAATTCAGTCTCGTTCTGAAGTGCGAGGGATTAGGACTTCAACATACGGTTTTTGCTGGGGGGGACACAGTTGAGACCCTGATAACAGGGAAGGGGTCTCAGCTTCCTTTGTATCCCCTGAGTTTAGTAGTGGAGCTCAGAGTCGTCTAGTGGGAGACAAGAGATGGACATAAACGGCTAGGCTGTAAGGGGCCGAGTGTCACCCTCCCCTGATAATGCTGATGGGGAAATCAGGGAAGTCTGCATGGAAGAGGTGGCATCAAAGCTGGCCTAAAGAATGAGTAGGTGGAGTCCATAGGAGATGGAGAACATTCCAGAAAACAACATTCTAGCTTGAGTGAGCTCTGGGCGGTAGGAATTGGAAGGTGCGCGTGTGTCATATAAAGTGAAAGTGAAGGCATTGGGCAAGGAGACACACCAGAGGATGGAGTTTGTAAAAAAGTCAGCTCCGGATGGACCCCAGATGCGAGGCTGAAGAGTCCGTGCGGCGGCGGGGCGTGGACACTGGGGTCGGTGGAGCTTCGGAGGCAGCCTGCCCGGGTCTGTACCCTGGCCCTGCCCCTCTCTGGCTCTGGCACCCAGGGCAAATGGACTACGTTCTCTGAACCTCAGTGACCATGTCTTGAAAAGGTGAGAAGTAAAGGCTCATAGGTTTGTGGTGCAGGTGAAGTGAGATCTTCCCCGTAGAATGCTCAGATCAGAGCCGGGCCCACAGCGGGAGCTCATCGAATGATATCACAAAACAGCCCTGGAGGCAGTGGGGGGATGGGGCTGCTGAGGGCCGCAGGGTGAGGCATCTGGACAGAGGCTCGGGGGGAAGCTGCCGCCAGTGGGAGGCTTGGGCAGGACCGTGGAGGGGCTGAGGGAGAGGAGAGTGGGTCGGAGAGAGGCGGGTGGCTGAACGCACAGGACGTGGCTGCCCCAGCTCTGCACGCCTCTCCCTGTCCTGAGTGGTGCGGGGCGTCCAGGCTCCAGGCCAGCCTCCAGAGTGCAGAGACCATGTGACTTCTTAAATGAACGGGTTCAAATCCTTGACAAAGCTGACCTGTAGCCTTGTATCCGATGCTTGTGGTTTTGCGACGTCAACTCCGGTCCACCTTACAGGACAGCTTGGTGGCTCCAAGCTCGGGGTTTTGCATTTAAGTCTGCTGAACGTGCTGTGCGTTACCCTGGAATTCTAGGCCACCACGGTGCGGGCCTCCCAGGGTTTGGGGTGGGGGCTGGGTTGGAGGCCGAGATGTGGCCCCTGGTGGCTGAGCTGTGGCTGATCAGCCTGCCGGTGCTGGGCCTCTGTCTCTGTTGTGACAGCTCATCACCAAGGGTGTCCAGTGGCCACCTGGAGAGAGACAGAAGCAGGCAGAGGTCAAGGGACGTGGTGACCAGGGCCGAGTGCTTGTCACACTTGCTGTCAGGTGCTGGCTGCTGGCGGTGCAAGCCTGTCTGGGACCCTGGGCCTGGTGGCTGGATGAAGAATGATGAGGGAGCCAGGGACTCCGTGTGGAGAGAGGCGGCAGCATGTGGGGACATGTGCAGGGCGTGCCCAGTCTAGGGAAGTCTTGGTGTGCAAACTGCAGGCTCGCGAGGTGACCCAGGTCTTCTGCCTTCACCCTGGTCACGTGCCATTCAGAGCATGGGTTGAGACCCCCCAGCAAGAAGGGGAGGGTGTTGTGCCCAGAAACCTCCACGTGGCCTCACATTTGCCTCCAGATCAGTCGCAGACCTCGTTTCGTGGGTGCTTACCCACAGGCTCTGCTGGGTGCACTGGGCAGAAGTCCCCGTCCTGATTCTCCTCCGGGCTGGGAGGATGGGGGCTGTGCTCTCTCTCGACCTGGGCCCTAGTTGGGTCATCGTGTTTCAGGTGTCAGCCCGGGGTGCGGAGGAAGGGCCTGGAGCCAGCGGGATGGCTCCTCCTCTTGAAATGCCTGTGGTCCAAAGTGGGGTGAGGGCAGAGAGCCCCAGGGATGCAATTCACGAGGAGTGAGGTGGGGCCGGTGTTGAGGCACAGATGCAGGAAGGACAAGGCGGGGCAGGGGAGGCTCAGCTCACCTGGGGAGGGACCACCTGGGCCACAGGGGAAGGAGGATAAGGACGACTGGCAAGGCTGGGAGGCGGGGCTGAGGGGAGCAGCAGAGATCTCTGGGGTGTAGAGGGCGGGTGGTGCTGGTGGGGGCTGCCCGTGTGGCTGTTGCCTGTGCTGGGAAGCCGGGGCTCTCTGAGGGGGCCCCTGCCATGCTGTCTCCTGGCTGGGGTCCGAGGGAGGCTGCTGCTCTGGGCGGGCCCGCACAGACCCGCTCCCTGGCTTTTGGGATGGGGAGCTGCTTTTGTGTGCGTTCTCATCCAAGTCTAACAGGTGAGACCTTGACTGTAGCTCCCCCTACATTCTGCCTTCTCTGTGCACCTCCTCAAGTACTGCTCTGTTCCTGTCACTTCTGAGGACCCTGAGAACCTCCCAAACCCACTGCCCCACTCCCTGAAATCAGTTCACCTGACCTAAGGTGCCCTGTCCTGTTGGGTCCTCGCCTGAGGGGCTGACACTCCCGGGGACTGTGAGTAGGAGGGGTTACGGGATGGAAGCCAGCTTTGGGCCGGAAGCGCACCCCTCTGCTGGGGAAGTACAGAGCTGGGGGTGGGGTTGTGCTGTCTTCAGCTGCCCCAAGTGCATGCTCATGCTGCTCTGGAGGCCCGGTCCCCCCTTGCTGGAAGTGCTGAAACGGAGGCTCAATGTCCATGCGGCAGGGACTTCCAGCTTGGGGTGGGAAGCGGGACCACCAGAGGCTGCCTGAGGGGTCCAGAGTTGTGGTTGTGAGCCCAGACCCCTGCTGGAGCCAGGGCTGCGCTCCATGCTGCTCCTCATGGCCTCTGGCTCTGATCCCTGGGCCCCTCCCCTGCCCTCCAAAACACTGGTGCTGCGTTCCCTCTCCTCCCTGGGGAACCCTAGGTTCTCTACCTGCAGCACTCAGCTGGGTGCTCACCCCTCCCTTCCCATCATGCTGGCCACCCATGTACCCACGCTTCCTCAGGCCTCAGTTTCCCCATCTGTAAAATGAATGCCAGGACCAGACCATCTCCAAGGTCACCACCAATCCTGACATTGCTGTGTTTAGTACGCATTTGCTAATTTGTATTTTATTTATATGAATGGAGACTGAATGAAGTAGAAGAGACTTTGGAATTCCCAGCCTAAGAACCTCACTGCGGTCCTCTTTTTTTTTTTTTTCAAGAGATGGGGTCTCACTATGTTGCCCAGGCTGGAGTGCAATGGCTATTCACAAGTGCAATCCCACTTGTGAATCAGCACGGGAGTTTTGAGCTGCTCCATTTCGGACCCGGGCAGGTTCACCCCTCCTTAGGCAACCTGGTGGTTCCTGGCTCCCGGGAGGTCACCATATTGATGCCGAACTTAGTGCGGACACCCGATCGGCATAGCGCCCTACAGCCCAGAACTCCTGGACTCAAGTGATCCTCCAGCCTCAGCCTCCGAGTAGCTGGGACTACAGGCACGCGCCACCGTGCTCGGCCAGCCCTCTTTTAAGTAATAACGAAGGAGGCAGATTTCCATGGGAGTTGAGCTTCAAGCATAGCTAATCTCACCCGTGCCTGCTGTTCACTCTTAGATGAGGACTGAACCTCTCGGAGTCTTTTTCCTTGTCTGTCAAACAAGGATTGTGGTTTCTGCGTCAGGCCAGTGCTGGGGCCGCAGGCTCCATGGATGGGGGCCTGGCCAGCAGACCCACCAATGTCCTCCTTCGTCTTGTTTTCTAAGAGTGTTGACCTTATTTGCATCTTCACTGTCTCCTTGGAAGTAGCTCAAGGCCTGGCTCATGGTAACTGCTGGGCTCAGCTATTTACTGAGCTTCTCTGTGCGCCCAGCACTGTTAGGTGCTGAGAATACCTAACAGGTGAGGGGCAAAGTCAAACTTGGCCCCTGCCCGGGTGAAAAGTTGGGTCTGGACAGGAATTCATCCCAGCGAGTTCCAGGTGCTGCGTGAATCTGTGCTGGGGAAGTCTGGGAAGGTTTCCTGGAGGAGGCGAAGACGGAGTTGCCCTGAAGGATGAGCAGAGTCCGGGCTGAGGAGGAGGCTGGGATGGTGAGAATGTTAAGGCTGAAGGTGAGGCCTCGGGGCCTGAGCAACCTGGAGCGCTCCTGGGCAGAGGAGAGACTCCTTCGTTGATCAAGAAGCCTGGCTCGAAGGCGTAGACAGCCCTGCTAATAAAGTTGCTGAGCACATTTCACAAATCCACTTTCCTTTAATAAAGGGCGATTTAATTTGTAGTTGCGTGAAGGTTCCTGAGAGTATTCTAAAGAGGTCATAAATTAGCCTCATTCCTCGGCACGCCCCTCACATGAGAAGGCAGTCCAGCGCCTGTGTGGGTCTCTTGGCCGAGCTGTCACTTTACTTTACGGTGATTTTTCAGAGTCAGGCTAAGACTTGCTCAGATGATACGAGGGAGCGCAGGCTGGAGGGACGGGCAGATCCGCTGGGAATCAGCTGCAAAGACTCCCTGTACCTTTTCTGGCGCAGGAAGAAACTGATGGCAGCTTGTACGTTGTGTCCTTCTTGGGGCCCGCCTTGTCTTTCTTTTTTCAGACTCCAAAGTATGAGTTATTTATAGGTTCTTTCCAGTGGCCCACTTTGTCCTTGCCCCTCCCAAGTCCCTGGTTCCGGTGGGTGCTCTGTGGATTGCAAGGCTGCCGAAGACCCGAGAAGCCCGCTGGGGCCGCAGCTGCCGTTCCTGACCACCGTCCTCCCCTTTTGGAAGCCCGGGGAGCAGAGACCTCCGGCTCTGGCCCCCGGGAGGGTGAGGTCTCCATCCGTAGCATTGGAAGGGTGAAGACACCTGTTCTGCACAGGTTCACATCCGGCTTTTTCTTGGAAAGCCCCGTTCTGGGTGTGAGCGAAGTGCAGCCATGGGCCTTTCAGTCTAAGTGGACGGTGGGGATGGGAATGCCCTGTACCGATCTCCCCACCCCCGGCAGGTTCCCACGAGCGCAGACTGTTCCTGATCTGCTCTGTGAGGTTGTGAAACACAGGCTCAGGCAACTTGCTCACAGCCCGCTGAGGGCAGCAGCAAAGCCTTTTCCATTCAGCCTCATGACTCGGGAAGCTTCACGGGCTGCATGTGGTGCGTGCCACCTCTACTGCAATGAAGCTCCGTTTGTTATTAAAACATGGAATAGGGATTCCTGAGTGAGTGAGGACTCCCTCAGAAGACTGGAAGAAACTCCAATGTCCTTTTGAGGTGGAAAAAGTTCTTCCTGATTTTGCTTTTCCGTAGCAGTCAGTTACTGTATTTGCACAGAAAATTACAATCATTTTAATTAGTTTCTTCTCACACCAGCTCGAAGATCTTAAAATAACAGCACTCTCCTCCCTTAGTAATTTTCTTGCAAAAGCAGACAATTTCCTGCAGTGTCGAGCTCGCCTTCACTCATGCCGAGCACCTCGTGCACGGCGCCATTTGCCGATGCGCAGAGATAAACGAAGTTCAAATTAAAGAAAGAAAAGAGCCAGGCAGAGTGTGGCCGCTTCCATTCAGATCGATTTTAATTCAGAAAGAATTCTTTATGAGGCTTCCTCACCGTGAATATTTCTGAAGCATCAGAAGTGGACATAGTATCTCCCAGGCCTCAGCCGGGGAGACCCAGCGGTTAGGATCACCTCGAAGCTTCTGCTTCTGATGTAATTTTACTTTATCATAATAATCCCTCACTATTTACATAGCACTCCTGATCGGTCATAATAAAGTTAATGATTACGGCCCCCATCGAGGTGCTGGATGCCGCGTCAGGGACGTCACACCCACTGTCTCATTTGCTCCTGGAGAGAGACCTACTCAGTCGATACCATGATTACATGCATTTTTCAGTGGCAGAAAAATAAGGTTCGGCGTGGTGGGAGGACTTGCCCCCCGTCACGCAGCTGACGAGGATCTGAGATGTGGTGTGGTTTGACTTCCTTCACTCTTGTCTGAGTTCTTTTTAAAATTCTTTTTTCTTTATTACTATTTTTAAAATTGTGGTAAACATGTAACATAAATTCGCCGTTTTAATGCTTTTTAAGTGTGCTGTTCTGGCGGCATGAAATGCATTCATATTGTTGTGCAGCCGCCACCGTCATTCTCCTCCCGGACCTTCTCACCTTCCCAAACTGAAACTCCGCCCTCTTAAACACCAACCCGCATCACCCCTCCCCCAGCCCCTGGCACTCACAGTCTGCTTTCTGTCCCTATGAATTTGACTGCTCTCATAGAGGTGGAACTGTACACATTTGTCATTTTGCATCTGGTTTATTTCACTCAGCATCATGTCCTCAGGGTTCGCCCAGGCTGCAGCAGGTTTCAGGACTTCCTTCCTTTTTTATGGCTGAGTAATATTCCACTGTATGATAGAACACACCGTTTCTTTACGCATCTGCGGATGGATCTGGGTTCTTTCCACCTTCTCGCTAGTGTGAATCAGGCTGCTGTGAACATGGGTATGCAGACGCCTTCTTTGAGTCCCTGCTTTGAGTCCTTTTGGGTAAATGCCCGGAAGTGGGATTGCTATCATATGGTTGTTAACCATACGGTAACGCTATGTCAATTTTTTTTTCTTCTTGAGACCTCTTGAGACTTCTTTCCGTTGCCCAGGCTGGAGTGCAGTGGTACAGTCCCGGCTCACTGTAGCCTCAACCTCCCTGCTGAAGTCATTCTCTCACCTCAGTCTCCCAAATAGCTGGGACTACAGGTGCACGCCACCACATCTGGCTAATTTTTGTATTTTTTAGCAGAGATGGGGTTTTGCTGTATTGCCCAGGCTGGTCTTGAACTCCTGAGCTCAAGCCACTCACCTCAGCTTCTAAAAGTGTGATTATAGGCGTGAGCCACCATGCCTGGCCTATGTTTTTGATCAAGCCTGAGGTTTTAAGTGCAGCAGAAATCACTCTCATGGCTGCCTTGTGTTTTTCTCACTTGCCGGTCAGTAGCACAGCTGCACCCCAAGGAAATGCACAGGAAGAGAAACATGCATGGCGTTCGGACGACCCCGGGCCTAGAAGGGACACAGCGGTAAGGCTGCGTCATGGGAGTCACTGTTCTCTGTTCTGTTCTCAGAACCTCTGAATTCTGCCACTTGTGACCCAACGAGGGGGTTTCTGAGCCCAGGAAGTCCAGATCCGTCAGCCTTGGGAAGTCAGAAGCAGGCGGGACTGGTGCCGGGCCCAGGGTGGGAGAGCGCTGCCGAACTTGCTCGGGGTAACAGTCTGCGTTCCAAGTTCAAGCCCGTTTCTCCTCCTCCTCCGCTTTTAGGCACTTTTCCCAACTGACTACCTCATTGACCAGTTAAGTAATTCAATTTTCACTCTGTAAAAATAAAGCACTCAATAAAAACCCTATGTTTTTCTCAATTTATTCCCATCGATACCACTTAATCCAGCCAAGTTTATTTTCTGATTTTTCATTTGACCATCAAATGGGCCTTCTGGGCGTCCACTTTGTGTGCCGCCGCAGCTACGATGTCAGGCAGCTGCTGTGTGCCTGGCTCTCGGATAGGTTCCTTGGGTGGAACAAGGGACACACACCCAGGGGTTATCTGGCTTTGGGGACCCCAAACTGGCATAGGGGTTCTTAGTTCTCCCTGTGCTGTGACTCCTGCCCACCCCAATCTTGGAGCAGCTCATGAAACTTTCTCAGAATGGGGATATATAATTAGCATAAACAAAGTATAAATCCAGAGGTTCGCAATTGCATGGCAACCAAGTATTCTGATATTCATCAAAATGCTGAAACCAAGTCTTCAGTAACAGTTCCGTAACCACCAGCAGCAGGGTGGTGATTTCCATACTTTCCAAGTTGTGCTGAGTGTAAACAGTATTTTGAGATCAGTAACAACTGCGACCTGGCCTTGGAGATACCTGTGATTTCTGTTGGTGACACCCAGGTATATGACCAACCGATATACCTGGGTGTCACCAACAGGTGACGATACATTTGCGACTTGTCACCTACTTCATAATGGAAGGAAATGCCTAAGTTCAGCTGGGGCCGGTTGAAAATAAAGAGGTCATTGTTTCTCCATCTGAGGTCATGGGTCCCTGAAGAAAAGGCAAGCAGAGAGAATCGGGGCATGCGGAAATAACGCCGTAATCCCAGCACTTTGGGAGGCTGAGGCGGGTGGATCACCTGAGGTCAGGAAGTTTGAGACCAGCCTGGGCAACATAGTGAAATGCCTGCTCTACTAAAAATACAAAAGAATTTAGCGAGGCGTGGTGGTGCACACCTGTAATCCCAGCTACTTGGGAGGCTGAGGCAGGAGAATCACTTGAACCTGGGAGGCGGAGGTTGCAGTGAACTGAGATTGCTCCACTGCACTCCAGCCTGGGTGACAGAGCAAGGCTCCATTTCTAAATAAATAAATAAGAAAGAAAAAAGAAATAAGAGATAATGCCATGTAAGGTAGGACTCGGCTGGAGGGATGAGACGGGGACAGATGGACCCCGAGGGAATGATGCCTCCCTCCCTGGCCCTGTCCCCTCTGCCCTGCCCCAGTGTCCCCATCGTCCCCAGGCCTCCTCTCTAGTCCCCTTCAGCCCACTAAGGGTGTGGAGTCCAGGGGCGCAGGGGCTTCGGTCTGTTTCATTCTCTGTTGCTCCCCATCGCCTGGTGCTCAGCAGATGCCCAGTTAACACTGGGGAGTTCTGAAAGCGGGAGCTGGGGAGGTCGGGGATCCTGAGGCTCAGTTAACACTGGGGAGTTCTGAAAGCGGGAGCTGGGGAGGTCGGGGATCCTGAGGCTCAGTCAACACTGGGGAGTTCTGAAAGCGGGAGCTGGGGAGGTTGGGGATCCTGAAGCTCAGTTAACACTGGGGAGTTCTGAAAGCGGGAGCTGGGGGAGGTCGGGGATCCTGAGGCTCAGTCAACACTGGGGAGTTCTGAAAGCGGGAGCTGGGGAGGTCAGGGATCCTGAGGCTCAGCGGCCTAGCTTCCCTGCTGGGGAATCTGGGGAAGTAGAGTCAAGTCCCTCTGTCCTCGCAGAGCTGGTGAGTGAGGAGCTGGACTCCCTGGCCTGCTGCCGGCTCCTCGAGTAACCTGGGAAGCTCTTTAACGCGCTAATTAATCTCTTCCCTGTGGGGTGGGGATTATGGCACATATCTGCAGAGAAGAGAGCTGGCTGCCAGAGAGACAGATTTGTTTCTTGCCTGAGAGGAGTCCTGGGCAGAGGGGAAGCGGTCTAGCAGCCTCTGACTCATGCTCCTGGCTGCGTGGCCAGGCCCTGGTGATGCCCACGCCTCCCTGGCCGGGCCGCTGGGTCAGCCAGGAGCCAAGGTGATCCGTGGTGGGAAGACACCCATTCCCAAGTTAAGTCAGGGCATTTAAATAGCATCCTTGATGATCCCAGCCTCATCTCACCCAGCAAAACAAAACAAGACAAAACTAGAAACCCACGAGATGGGTTCGCTCCGCTTTCAACAAAGACAAGTGACTTGGGGTAGGTTGAACCATGGGAGGGCTTTCCAAGGGGAGGGCGGGTTTGGAGAAACCTAGGCTTTCTGGTGGAAATGCACCGCCCACCTGATCACCCCCTCATCCGTCTATCTACGCCAGCACTGTGCTCAGCCTCCACTCTGGGCCAGCTTCAGAGGAATCACCAGTTTCTGAGTTCTTGGTGGGCGGTGGGGGGCACTTTCTATGGAGGGAGCCCCCAAAATGGCCTTTGTCCACGAGTGGGGCCTCGCTTTTCATTCTGTATCTGTGAATGCCTTTTCTTCCAATTCACATCAGCACGTCCCTCCGAGGAAGGCTGGAAGGCGCAGTGCTGAGCGGTGGCTGGGAAGGCTTGCTGCCGGCCCCACCGAGCCCCTCCTGCCCACACAGCCTGGGCCGGGAGCCCAGGTGACTCACCGGCTGCTTTCTGCATTCACCCAGCGCCTGGCCAGGACCCAGCTGCTGGGCTGGACTGTGGCAGCCACCGTGGCCAGAGAGTCCAAGCTCCTGGAGGCAGGCAGGTTCAGTGGGCTGCGCCTGGCTCTGAGCTGAGGCCCGCTCCCCTGTCCCCCAGGCCTCGGTTCCCTCCTCCACACCGGGGCTGGCAGGACCCCTCCCCACTGAGGTGAAGGTACGGGAGGGAGGGAGGCTGCTGAGCCCTGTGGGAGCGAGCTTCTCCAGTGCCAGGGCAGACGGCACTGTCGCCCCTCGTCATAACGTGTCTTCTTTCTCTGGGGGGATTTTATGTGGTTCGTTTCTTCCCATGTCCTGAATAGTTTGCTGAAGTGGAACAAAGCCCAGCATATTTCATGAAACATTCAGCTTCTCCAGTTTACTTTTAAAGAAAGTATTTCTCGTTGACATCTGGTTTTTCACAAGTTTCCTGATATGAATTATTGCCTGGAATGCTCACTTCTTAAGATCAAGTCGGAATTTCTTTCCATCTCGCCGGAGGCTGAGCGGAGGGCCGGGCCGGGCAGTGACGAGGAAATCCGAAACTTCTGAGACTTGGCCGGGGCAGGGAGGGAGCTTTCGGGCAGCTTCTCCCAGGATCCCACCTCCCCCAGTGTCTCTTGGCCCCAGGTGGGAGCCAGCCTGGCCCAGGAAGGCAAAGAAGACCAGCTGGGGACACCGAGGTGGCCCCCAGCTCCCTCCCTGGCCTCCTCACTGCCCGGAACGTGCAGAAGGGGGTTGGTGCTGGCCACCTTAGCTTCTGAGCTGGGGCAGGTGGGGGTTGGAGGCCATCCATGGGGCATGTCGGGACAGGACACGCATTGCCCCCAGCCCTCCAGCCGTCACAGGGTTCCTGCTTCCTATGGCATTTCCAAACAGCCTCCGGTGGGTGCTGCGGGCTGAAGACTTTGGGGATTACTGGCAGGCAGGGGCTTAGCAGGGAGTGGGGGGAGGCAGGGCTGGTCTTCTGGCCTCTGCCCTTTCTTTCTCTGCAGACACATTTTCTAAGGCCCCCTGTGTGCCAGACTGTGCTAGGCACATGGGACAGACTAGTGAAAGAGCCGCTCTGTGAACCCGGGCAGCGCAGGCAGGGATGACCGTGTCTGTTTCGCGGGCATGGGCGGGCATGGGGCTGCAGCTCCCTCCTCTCCCTGCCCCAGTCCCAGTCCCTGCAGGACACCAGGGCTTGACTTGGCTTGGCTCTAGTTGTGTCTCCCTCAGCCCTCCCTTGCACAGGGTCCCCCGGTCCCCAAGTTTTTATGGGGTTGCACTGCCTTGTCTCCTGTTCACCAGGCACCCTCTCTCTAGTCTTATAGGGGAGCCCACAGAGAGCTATCTCTGCCCAGGGCCCTGGTCCGAGTTTTCTGAGCACAGAGAGTGACTCGGAGAGGCTTTGCGACCCGTTTTGGAGGTCAGCCTGGTCTGTATGCCACCAGCCTGGCTCACCTAGCCTTGGCCCAGGGTTGGCGGTGTGTGGAGGGCCCCACCTTTCCAGCAGGCTCCAGGGGCCCCTGCTTGCCTCTCTCACCCTCGACCACACTTCCACCCTCCATGGAGGCAGCCCCTCTACTCTGCTGCCCCCGGGTCCCACATGGCCCTGCAAGCTGTGGACCTCGTGGAGCGTCGTCTTTCTCTTCCCTAGGAGGGAAAGGAGACTGACCTGTGTTGTTGTAGGTGAGAGCACGTCACACGGAGGGCTTGGCCTGGGCAGCCAACGTCTGCTCAGATGCCCCCTCCTCAGCTGGCTTGGTCACCCTGTCCTTCAGGGCCTGAAAACATCCCCTGGGTCTCATCTCCGAGGACTTGCTGCTGCGCCCTCACCCTGGGCCTGGCTTCCCTTCATGTCTTTGTATCCTGGGGCTCTGACTCCGTCCCAGCTTCTGGGTGGCCTGGCCCATCCTGGGGTCTTGAGATACTTGTGGCCTCTGGAGTGAGAGGACTTGGGAGGCTGTGTAGAGAGCCAGGCCAGGCGCCTCTCTCTTTAGGAAGCTCCCAGCCTCCCCCGCTGGAAGCGGCCCCTGCCAGGACCCCAGTGTGAGGCTGGCTTCTGGGCCTGCTCTACGGTGCGGAAGCCTGTCCCCTCGTAGACTGTTTTGGGTGGGCTTGGCCCCTTTCTGGCCTGAAGTGCAGGTGCTGACCTTCAGGTTTTGAGGTCACTTCCAAGCCGGTTTTTCATGTCTGCTCACTCACCTCCGTGCTGTGGGTCTGGTTTTCAGCGTGATCAGAGCAGGGAAAGAGACCAGGCAGGACCCACTGACCAGCTGATCCACGAGTTTGTTGACATCTACTGGGCTTTGGCGCAAATTCCCGTTTGCCCCAGAGAGCATCTCGGGAGGTGTTCTTGGAGTGGCTGATGCACTTAGCAGTGAGCTATGGCTCTGGGCCAGACCCTCTGCCAGGGGGTGGGGAGATGTCCGTGGCTGGGAACAAGCATGGTCCATGTCCTCGTGAGGTTACAGCCCACTGGGGCAGGGGTGGATGGTGGCCTGGGGGTCCCAGGGCAGGAGCCGATGGGGGGATGCTCTGAAGGATGCATGTGTGTTGGGGGCCTCTAACTGGGGTGGCACCAGGGAGGGTCTCTTGGAGGAGGAGGTGGCATTCCCCAGAGAAGGACGTCATCAGCCTTGTGTAGGACTGGGTGGGTGGGGGCATTTGTGGATAATGTGAAGGCTGGGCCCCTGGTCCTCTGCGCCTACCCGTTCACTTCCTCTGTGTGCTGAGGGCTGAGCTTTCTACCCTTGACCTTTGTTATTACCGCCATTTTTTAAAATGGAGGTGGGGCTTCTCTGCTGCCCAGGCTGGAGTTCAATGCTGCAATCACAGCTCACTGCAGCTTCCAGCTCCTGGGCTCATGCCCTCCCCCTGCCTTGGCCTTCCGAGTAACTAGGACTATAGGCACGCACCACCACACCCGGCTAGTTTTACATTTTTTTGTAGAGATGAGATCTCGCTATGTTGCCCAGGCAGGTATTGAACTCTTGGGCTCAAGGGATCCATCCGTCTTGGCCTCCCAACGTGCTGGGATTACGGGTGTGAGCCACCATGCCCGCTCAAATGCCTGACCTTGATGCAGTGCTCACGATGGTTGGCTGCAGGTGGCTGGTTGGTGAGCATGCCAAGTCTGCTGCTAACGGCTGCCCGCCTAGGCCCACTGTCTCTGCTCTCCGAGTCGTGTCCTCCCCTGTAAAATGCAGGCATGTGGTGCCCACCGGTGACAGAGTGAGGGCAAGAGTGCTGGGCACCCGGCTTGCACCAGCCAACGTCCACTTCTCTTATTCCAGGAAGGGGGCCCAGGTACCCATCACCTCCCAACCCCCAGCGGTCATTCCTGAGCCCCCAGCAAGAGAAGATTTTGGGGGAGGCAGGTGTCAGGTGGCCCTCTCACAGGGCCCCCCTCCTCTCACAGGGACCATCTGCCCAAACCTCGGTGACCACAGGGCTCTCCTGGGAGTGGAGCTGTGACCTGGCCTGGGTGGGGCGGGCCCAGCCCTCCTGCGCCTTGGAACGCCTGAGGGTTTGTCGTCAGGGCTGAGTCATGGCCACAAAGTCACTTGTGGGAGGAATTTTTGCATTTCTGCATTTTTAAAATAAGTCAATAAATTCTGACTTTGCGTCCTCATTCTACTGCAGGAAGCAAAAATTTCCCTTAAACCTTCCTGCCTGGAGAAGTTGGGAAGAGCTTCCCAGAGATGGCGGGAGGGAGGGGCGGAGAGAGAGGGAGGCTTCGCCAGGGTGCAGGCCAGACTGCAGCAGAGAACTCTGGAGCCAGGAGGGGGTATCCATGGGGTGGGGCAGGTGGTGGCGCTGGGACGGTCACTCCCTAACGTCTGTCAGGACACCATTTATTTATTTATTTGAGACAGAGTCTCACTCTGCCACCCATGCTGGAGTGTGGTGGCGTGATCTTGGCTCTGCGATCTCTACCTCCTGGGATCAAGCAATTCTTCAGCTTTAGCCTCCTGAGAAGCATTACAGGCGCCCACCACCACACTCGGCTTTTATATTTTTAGTAGAGACAGGGTTTCACCCTGTTGGCCAGGCTGATCTTGAACTCCTGACCTCAAGTGATCCACCTGCCTCAGACTCCCGAAGTGCTGGGATTACAGTCGTGAGCCACTGCCCCCGGCCTAGGATGCCTTTTAGACAGATCATCCACATGAAATTCCATCAAGGACATACAAGCCATTAGGAAGGAAGCAGGTGTGACAAGGTGGGAGCCCCTGTGAGAGGAGGGGGTCCTCTGTGAGAGGAGGGGGCCCCTGTGAGAGGAGGGGGCCCCTGTGAGAGGAGGGGGCCCCTGTGAGAGGAGGGAGGTCTCCTGTGAGAGGAGGGAGGTCTCCTGTGAGAGGAGGGGGCCCCTGTGAGAAGAGGGAGGTCTCCTGTGAGAGGAGAGGGCCCCTGTGAGAGGAGGGAGGTCTCCTGTGAGAGGAGGGGGGGCCCTGTGAGGGGAGAAGTCCCTGTGAGAGGAGGGAGGTGTCCTGTGAGAGGAGGGGGGGGGCCCTGTGAGAGGAGGGGGTCCCTGTGAGAGGACGGGGTCCCCTGTGAGAGGAGGGAGGTCTCCTGTGAGAGGAGGGGGGGGCCCCGGTGAGAGGAGGGGGTCCCTGTGAGAGGACGGGGTCCCCTGTGAGAGGAGGGGGTCCCTGTGAGAGAAGGGGGTCCCTGTGACAGAAGGGAGGTGTCCTGTGAGAGGAGGGGGGCCCTGTGAGGGGAGAAGTCCCTGTGAGAGGAGGGAGGTGTCCTGTGAGAGGAGGGGGGTCCCCTGTGAGAGGAGGGGGTCCCTGTGAGGGGAAGGGTCCCTGTGACAGAAGGGAGGCCTCCTGTGAGAGGAGGGGGGCCCTGTGAGAGGACGGGGTCCCCAGTGAGAGGAGGGGGTCCCTGTGAGAGAAGGGGGTCCCTGTGAGTGGAGGGGGGCCCCTGTGAGGGGAGGGATGGGAGCAAGTCTCGCTCTGGTGGCTGATCCCTCATCCTTTTGCTCTCCCCCCACCCGGAGGAAATGCCATAGGTTTTTCTGAGCGGTGGAAGGAGACCGTGAGTGATCTGGTGTCTGTTTCTGCGGAATTCCATCAGGAGTGTTCCCAGTCATCCATGTGGCTAAATCCTCTTTGGTGGCCTGAGTTTCCGTGGCTGCCCCGCCCCAGGTTCCTGTTGGTCCAGAGGATGGGGAGAGGAACTCTTCTGAAAAGAAAAGATGGGAGCAGAGTGCAGGAGGGCTGAGGGGGTGTCTTTCCAGGCCTCCACCTTTGGAAGCTGCCTCCTCTCACCCGGCCTCTGGGGTTCCGCTCTCTTCCCAGACCCTGCAGGAATTGTAGCCCACACTGCACAGGTCGGCATGTGGTTGTGCACTGGCGGGGTGGGCAGCTCTGCCTGGTTGGTTTAAAGTTACTGGAGGGCAGGAAACACGTTCCTGTTTCCTGTCTCTGCCTTTGCATCTCCTGCCATGCTGGGCACAAAAGGGTGTGTTAAGCAGAACTCTTGGTGACAGGTGACAGGTCACAGAAACCCCATTCCAACTAGCCTGAGTGAAAAACAGGAATTCCTAAGCTCATGGAACCAGAGTGTCCAGGGGGCTGGCTTCAGGCATGGCTTGCTCCAGGTGTTCTAACATAGACAACAGGCTTGGTTCCTTGGTCTGTCTCCATCTCTGGATTCTGTTTTCACCGCATATTGCCTTCCTTCTCAGGCAGCCCTCCCAGGTCCTGGTCCATGGCTGGCTAAAGAGAGCTGCTGTTTGTCACTGCTCCTAAGGGAAGCCAGAGTTGAGGCTCCCTGGCCTGCTTGAGTCACATACCCCCCCAAACCCATCCTGTTGGCCATGGAGCTGAAACGCTTTGCCTGGCTAGATCCATACACCCAACCCCTAAGCCATGAAGATGGCTCCTGAGTGGGAGGAGTTTGGTCTCCAAGCGAAGATCATTTATTACTGGAAGAAGAGCGTACAGGTTCTGGGCAGGAGCCCACGGAGGGCGGGGTGAGGAGCTGGAAGAGGATTTAGCCGCAGTCTCGAACCTTTCCTGGCCTTGTCATCAGGGAGTCATCTACCCACCTGGGGAGAACAACCCGTGGCCGTTGGACAATGCTGACTCCACCTTCTGCTGCCGGGGTCTTCAGAGGTGTCAGCTGTGGGCGGTGTGACTTCTACTGGAAAAGGTGGCAGAGCCACGCCCGTCCCCGTCTTCTGCTTTTGTGGTTTGCTGTCTGGTGAATCCCCAGTCCTCGGCTCTGCTGAGCCACGTCCACATGGATCTGGCTCCTGAGTCAACAGAACCCCTGGCATGAGGTCCCACTGCCATCTTGCCCATGGGCCGTGGCACCTCCTCTGTGAGCGCTTGTGCCATTTTGAGTCAATATACCCTGTGGAGCTGCTGCAGTGACAGGTTATGGGATGAAGTGCCCTGGGAGGTGACATGCCACAGCAGCAGAGGTGAGCTGTCTTGGGACAGCTGGGACCTTTGCGTCCAGGGCATGGAGGACAGCCTGGGGAGGTCCGAGGTGACCCCATCACATGGTGTTGTGGACTGAAGGCAGTTGGGGAAGTGGTACAGACCCCCACCATGGTTGTCATAGCCCTAGGGGCAGAGGTGCTCCGGGGCCACATGCATCCAGCGTCAGTCTGAGCCTTCCAGGGCTCTCAAGCTTGCTGCCCAGTCTCAAGCCAAGTAAGTCAAGAACCACTGTGTTAAGTCAGGGACTGCTGGTGTTGCAAGGACTTTAGGAGCCGGGCTGGGGTCTCGTTTTACAGACGAGAAAGCCGAGGCCCAGGAGGTGAGTGGGTTGGGCAGAGTGCTCCCCCCGGGAATGGCAGAGCTGGGTCTAGAGCCAGGTTTCAGGATTCTCAGACCATGCCCTTTCCAGATGAAGACCTGGAGAGCCAGGCCTGCCCAGAGCCCACCCCTGGAAAGGCACTTGGATGCCATGAACCAGCCCGGCTGCAGTGGACTCAGCCACCTGTCTCCAGGAGCTGGGCTGGGCTGGAAGCTGGCTTCCTGGGGCTTTATTTCACTCTCTGCCCCAGAACCGTGAGGTTCCCTGCGGCGAGTGAGCCATGGGTACGGGTTGGTTTCCTTCCGCCAGGAAGTCAGCTGGGAGGGTTGGTTTTTGGACCTCTGCCTCCAGCCTCCAGGTCTGGGGTGTCTGTTTACAGGAATCGTGGGCGAGAAGGTGAATCACAGTCAGGGCTCCTCTTGTCTTCCAGAAGGGAAGCCAGCCTTCGCTTGCCACTCTGCCCCCCGGGGGGACAGCTGGTGCGTAGGCAGGCTGCCATGGCTTGAAACCCTCCTAAACTCATGCTGAAATGTAATTGCCAATGTCACAGTACTGGGAGGTGAGACCTTTAAGAACTGATTAGGTCATGAGAACTCTGCCCTGGGGAATGGATTAAGGCTGTTATTTCAGGAGTGGGTTAATGCTCCTGGGAGTGGGATCCTGACGAGGTGATGAATTTCAGCCTCTCTTGTCCTCTTTCTCGCCCTAGCCTTTCTGCCTTCCACCATGGGGTGACCCTCGCCAGACACCAGCCCCGTGCTCTTGGACTTCCCAGCCTCCAGAACCAAATAAACTTCTGTTGTTTGTAAATTCCTCAGTCTGTGGTATTCTGTTACAGCAGCAGAAAGAGGTCGAAGGCAGAGGCTGGGCAGATCCATTCAGCCCAGGGTCAGAATTCCACATGGTACTGACTGTGTGCAAGAAGGCTGCTAAGGGGTCGTCCTGGGATAGACTCACAGGGTCTCAGTTCCTAGGGTGCTCAGAGACCGCTGTGTTCCAGCTGGGATGCCTCCAGTGGTGGGAGGCTCACCCCTTGTAGAGGCAGCACATTCCAGCACGTCTGGTTTCTGCAGAGAGCCAGCGAGTTCAGCGCGTAGCTGAGGCTGCAGGAAGGTGACGAGGCTGCAGGAAGGTGACGAGGCTGCCAGTGTGCCGCTTTTCTGGTGGACTCGAAGGAGGCCTGTTCTTGCTGTTGGGTTTCCAGGCTGTGCGTCTGTTCTGCTGATGACCTTGAGGGACAGGGACAGTAGGGTTGTGGGGGTGGTGCCAAGTGGCGCCAACTTTGCTTTATTTCACGGGCATCGTTAGAAAGCAGCAGTGAAAGGCAGTGGGCTTGCCTTGTACATGGGGATGGTGAGCTCAGCCGCCAGCCCAGCACCGCTCCACCTGGGGCCTGCAGTGCTGCACAGAGAAGTGGGGTCTAAGCCACGGGCCATTCACTCGAGGCCACATCTCCCCGTTTTAACCCTGTAGCCGCTGTAACAAACTGCACAAACTTGGTGTCTTGAAGCAACTCAGCTTCATTCTCTTACAGTTCCGGAGGCCAGAAATCCAGAGTCAGCGGCCTGGGCTAACGTCAGGGTGACGGCGGGACTGGCTCCTTCAGGAGGCTCCGGGGATGTCCTTGTCCTTACCTTTTTCCACGGGCAGAGGCGCCGCCTGCCTTGCTTCGTGCCCTTCCCTCAATCCCTCCTTCTCTGCCTCTGCTTCTTCTCTGGCTCTGACCCTCCGCCTCCCTCTCATAAGGACCCTTGTCGTGACATTAGGACCCTTGGGCCCCCAGACAGTCCAGGCTTCTCTCCCTTCCCTAGAGCCTTAATCACACCTGCAGTGTTTCTACAAGGGAACCCATGGCCGGGTTCTGGGATTTGGATGCGGTGTCTTCTTGGGGGCAGAGATCAGCCTGCCCCACCCCTCGCAGGAAAGCCAAAGAGATGAGATGGTAGTTCCCATGATTCCTCTCCCTGGGACTCAGAGACCTGGATGGCTCTTCCAATCCTCTGTCCACACTGCATGGCGGTTCCCGTGGCTCTTCCCATCCTCCTTCCACACTGCGGCTGCGCTTCTTTGGATGCGAGGTCTCAGCTTAAGATCTTTCGGAGCAAGTCTGGCCCTGCTGCACGGGCTCCTCCTTTCCCTTTCCCTGCCCCCAGCTGGCTGATCGCTGCTGTCTGACCAGCCTTGTCGGGTCCCCTCCTTGTCAGGTTCCTCCGCTTGGCCTGGAACCTTCCATCTCACCCCCAGCCGCCCAGCCCTTACCCCACTGCTGCTCCTCCGTGAGGCCCGGGGACCCTGCAGCTTGTTGGTGCCCTGGCCCAGGTGCTCAGTGTTTGTGGGGTGGATGGATGGGTGGATGGGTGGACACTGAGCTGCAGATGAAGGAAGGTTATTTATTTTTTTGAGATGAAGTCTAGCTCTGTCACCCAGGCTGGAGTGCAGTGGCATGATCTCGGCTCACTGCAATCTCCACCTCCCGGGTTCAAGTGATTCTCCTGCTTCAGCCTCCGCAGTAACTGAGACTACAGGCACGCGCCACCACATCCGACTAAGTTTTGTATTTTTAGTAGAGATGGGGTTTCACCATGTTGGCCAGGATGGTCTCTATCTCTTGACCTTGTGATCTGCCCACCTCGGCCTCCCAAAGTGCTGGGATTACAGGCATGAGCCACTGCGTGCAGCCAGGAAAGTTATTTATTTTATTTTATTTTTTTGAGACGGAGTCTCACTCTGTCACCCAGGCTGGAGTGCAGTGGCACGATCTCGGCTCACTGCAACCTCCGCCTCCTGGGTTCAAGTGATTCTCTTGCCTCAGCCTCCTGAGTAGCTGGGACTACAGGCCTGCGCCATCACATCCAGCTAATTTTTATATTTTTAGTAGAGATGGGGTTTCACTGTGTTAGCCAGGATGGTCTCCTTCTCCTGACCTTGTGATCTTCCTGCCTCGGCCTCCCAAAGTGCTGGGATTACAGGCGTGAGCCACGGCCCGGCCCAGGAAAGTTATTTTTTAAGCACATGTAACTGACTGGCCTGGTGCGTGGCCTCTCAGTCCACACTGCCTGCTGGTTCCAGGGGCCGGAGCCTGCAGCAGGAGGCTCTCAGGCCACGTGCTTTCACTTAGGATGAAGGTTTTAAAGCCACTTGGAAGCAAAATTTGGCCACTTCCACTGCTCTCAAATCAGCAAATATTTACCGAGCATCCGTGAGTGGAAGGCAGTTCCCCAGGGTGGGGCAGATCAGTGCAGCCACCACACCCTCCACAGAAATGCTCGTGGCCAAATGATTTGGCTCTCCCTGACTTGCTATGTAGCTGTGTGTGGGCGTGTATGACAACACACACACACAGAGGAAATGTCTCCAACCGTTAAATACAGTGTGAGGATGAAGTCACGAGGGAAGGCCGTGGGGTGGAGCTCTGACCTGTGGGAGCCGGGGGACCTGAGCTGGGCTCACGGGACAGGGTTCTTAAGGGATTGTGTATTTTTAGGGTGACGAGGGTTGAAAACCCAGGAGAGTGGACAGCTGGGCTGGCTGGGGTCACAGTGCACAAGGTCGCAGGCTGCCACTCCCACTGTGCAGCTTGATGACTCTGGACAGGCCATCGCACCTCCGTGGCTGGGCTTCCCCAGGTATTCGGGGGGCTCTTCATGCATCTGCATGAATGGCCAGGGTGAGCATTGCTGCCAGATGGGTTGGGGGTCAGGAGGGGCCCTCCTGAAGCAGAAGTTTATAAGCGGGTGGACTCGGCCCAAGTAGAAGGTCAGATGAAGCAATTAGAGAAATCCCCAAGGAGGAGCCCTGTGTTCTTCACTGTGCTTGGCCGGCTCACCTCCCATCCAGACAGGTGTCACCTCCTACCTGTGCTGCGTAAATGGATTCTAATCGCCTCCTTCCCCGCAAGTCACTCCAGGAATGGTCTTGGTAGCTATAAAGGAAATTAGTTTCAGGTGGAAGCCTATTTTTACTGTGGCGGAGACAAAACTGTTAATCACCTGGAAATCACATGAGGATTTTTAGCCTGAAAAGTTTTTTCTCGGGGTTTAACTTTTCATAGATATTAATTATAGATATCGGCGTTAGCCCACTGAAATAATTCCTCCCTCAAGAGATTCAAGACATTTAGAAAACGATTCCTTGTGCAACATAATGCATATTCTTTGTCTCTGTTTGTGCTCAGTATATGGGATAGAAATAGGAGACTGGGGGATGGAAGCGTGATTAGATGTCTTCTTTGCATTTAATTAAAGGTTGATTGCATACTACATGTGTGTTTTCAGACCCGTGAAGCCAGTGGGAATTCGAGGGCAAAGGTCAAGAAGGCAGTCCTTCAATATGGCAGCTATGAACCCCAATAGGAATGTCGGGAGTTGCCTCTCTGCGGCCTGCACTGTGCCAGCCACGCTCATGTCTGGGAAACGCTGTCCTGTGGCTTTCCCAGCACACTCAGGATAAAACCCAAACTCTTTCTCCAGCCCTTTCTCATTCCGCTGGCCTTACAGCACTGCCCCCGGGCACTCTGCCCTAGAACGCGCTGCTCCTGTGCACTCTACCATGCTGGGTGCTCGTAGCTTCTGGAACGTGCCAGGCCCTTCCTACCTCAGAGCCTGCGCCTGGGTGACTCCCTCTGCCCGGCGTGGATGGCTGCTCCTACTCACTTTGGGGACCGCCGTGTCCTTCTTCTCCACACACCTAGGCCTCCTGCTTCTTCCCTTTGTTATGTTTTGCAGGTTGAATTTAGCGGATCCTTTTGTCTATTTATGCTGCGGGGGTGTGTTGTGTGTTCGTTCGTGTCTATGAGAAATAACAGCTTTCTGAAGGCAGAGAAAATGTCAGACTTCAGGACCATGTGGACTTTGAGGTGACCCATGAGACAGCCCGTGTCAATGTCCCCCTGAACCCAGACTCTGGGTTCTCTAACTTGGCTTTAGAGCATCTGCTGTCTGAGCCCCATGCTGGGGAACCTGGTTTAACAGGTCTGGCCTGAGGCTGGGCACCTGGATGATTCGCTGCCGAGGGCTGCGTATGAGTCTGTTCTCATGCTGCTGTAAGGATATACCCGAGACTAGGCCATTTATAAAGGAAAGAGATTTTATTGACTCACAGTTCAGCGTGGCTGGGGAGGCCTCAGGAGACTTACAGCCGGGGTTGAAAGTGACGGGGAAGCCAGGCGCCTTCTTCACAAGGCAGCAGGAAGGAGGAGTGCAGCAGGGGAGATGCCAGACACTTATAAAACCATCGGATCTCGTGAGAACTCATCACTAATCCGAGAACAGCCTGAGGGAATCCGTGATCCAATCACTTCCCACCGGGTCCCTCCCATGACACGTGGGGATCATGGGAACTACAATTCGAGATGAGATTTGGGTGGGGACACAGCCAGACCTTATCAGGCTGGGAATGTGGAGGCTCTGTGGGTGGCCCACAGGGCAGGTAGGACGCTGATGTACAGGGCACAGACCTGGCCCACAGCAGCTGTGCTGTGAGACCTTCACACTTGCACCCCATCTTCCATACCCTCGTGTTCCACCATGACCCCACATCATTGTCAAAATAAAGAGTGTTTGGTTTGCTGGATTTAAGAGGCCAGAAATTTGTGTAATGGATTTCAGAACTAGTTCTACCAAGAGCGTACACAGTTTAGAACAATAGCTGCTCACTGACCACTCAAAGCGGAGGCCTTCGTTTTACAGGAGTTGGGCCGAGACTTCAGATTCTGAGGCCTGACCTGTCTGTGCGCTGGGCTGGTGGCAGGCAGCTCGGATGTGCAAGGCAGCCCTGCACTGAGGGAGACTGCTGGGTGCCATGGGACCCAGCAAGGAGCTGTCCTCCCGGCCTCCTGAGGCAGAAACCAGGGTTTGGGGGGGGGCGGGGAACGGCCACCCTCTCCCTGGCTTGTGACACAAATTGCTTATGGTGAGCTCCTGCCACTGAGTGTGCAAAATGGTGTCCATAGGCCTCACCTGAGTCTTCTCTGCACCCCACTCCTGGATTCAAGGCAGGGTGGAGTGATTGAAAGAAAAGGAATGAGTGGATGAAGGCCTGGCAGAGGGAGAAGAAAGATGCCATTCTCCTAATTCCTGATGCCAAGCAGGGCCAGAGGAGCCAGGGACTTATTTGATTTTTCAAGGCAATTTTCTGGTAATATCTTTTAAGCATTGGTTTAGACCGGTGAGGTTGATTCAGGCAAGTGGCTGCTGTCTAGCTCAGAGAGCATGTGACCAGTTGACAGTCCCCCAGTTCTGGAAAGTTCCATGTGTGGGGACCTGAATGAAGTGCCTGTGGGCTATTTCCAGCCCCATTTTGCACACTGTGGGGTGACCTCCCTGGGGGCATCCTGTGTGCAGAACGTACCACTTGCTGGCTCCTTCCCAAGACCAAGCTTGGTCATGGAGCAGCGGGAAGTGACTTACGGGACGGATTTGTGAGGAATTTCCAACACGTCCCACATTCAGTTCCTTTTATGTCTCCAGTTGCCATAGAAAGAAAATGATTAATTAAGCAGCACCCACACAGGTTGTTTAAAAAAGGAATTATTTTTCAAAACTAAGTAATGCCCCAATGGTTTATCAGAGAGAGGGAAGAAAGCTTTGATAAGTAGAATGCTGTTTAATAAATCATAATTATTTATGTGGGCAAAGGCTTCAGCTCAGTGGCACTTGGTTAAACATCTCTTCGTGTTGGCTTTGCCCTTCATACTCACAGAGCTGACCGTGCCCCTGTGGGTTGACCAGACATCCCCAGGTACTTGTGGGCAAATATGATCACCTTTCTTCCCCCCGAGTTTTTGAACTGATGTCCTTGAGGAGTTATTACCAGACTTTGGTGTGTGTCAGAATCTCCTGAGGACTTGTAAAGGCCCCACCAGATGCCCGGCCTGTGAGTGGGCCCAGCATCTGCAGTTTGAATGAGCTCTCTGGGTATTACACGTATATGTCCCCGGGTGAGCCTTTCTCAGGCAGTGTGACCAGCGGAACCATGGAGTTCTATGGTGACTTTCTATGTGACTGAGAATGCCCTTAGCATTCTTCTAGTTCAAGGTGTGCAAGAGCTCGAATTGAACTGGGGGCAGGTTCGGATTACCCCAAGTCACCCACCACTGAACAGAACTGTTGCAACCACAGGGATGTTGGCGGGGCAGAGGTTTGGCAAAAGCCACCCAGCCCTTAACATGCATTGGGCCTGTGAGGGCATGGGGGACACGGGGAAGAAAAGGCAGAGGCCCTCCCTCCTGAAGCCCACAGTCCACGGAGAGGAGGCGAAAGTCAACACTCATCTTCCAGAGCTGATGGGCTGTGGAGTGGGCAGCTCATTCTGTAGGAGGGCCAGGCAGGCTTCCTGGAAGACGAAGCACTTCGCTGACTCTTGGAGAAAGATATGAAGTGAAGCATATATTTATTGAGTATTTTCCGAGGGTTTGGTCCTGTGGTAGGAGGCATTGGTTCAGTAAGGACCAAGCCTTTCAGATCCTGACCTTCATGGAGCATGGGAGAGACATGAAGAACCTAAAACCATGAAATAAGATCAGATGGGGCTAAGTGCTATGGGGAAAATGGAGCAGGTAATGACCTGCCCGGGTCAGGGTGGTCGGGATGGCTTTAGAGCCCACCAGACAAGGGGAAAGGGTGTTCTGGGGCCTCAGATGATGGAATGAACTGGGCATGTTTTGGGGACAGAAAGTGTCATGTGACCCAGCAATGCCCTCCTAGGAATAAGCCCCAGAGAGATGAGAACCTGTGTCCCCACTGCTGCACGATTCGCGGTACCCAAAGGTCTGTCCAGCAACAGACACGCAGACAAGCACAGTGCGGCCCATGCACACAGGAAAACGTTACTCAGTCACGGAAAGGAATGAAGCTCCGATACCTGATATGTGAGGAGCCTTGAAAATGTGGCACTCAGTGAAGGAGCCCGCAACGATCAGCCACCTCCTGTGTGGATGCAAGTCTGTGGAAGGTCTAGAATAGGGATAGCCACAGAGGCAGAAAGCAGGTCGGTGGTTGCCTGGGACTGGCAAAGAGTGGGGTGCGGGCATGGACGCGCTCTAAAGTGGACTGGCGGTGCGCGGGGACCTGTGCATGTGCCAATAGCCACTGGCTTGGTGCACTGTCGGGCAAGCCAATGAGATTCCAGCAGAGCTGTTAAAAAGAAGGGTAGTGCAGCGGCCGTGGCAGAGAGCTGGTGCAGGGAGGGAGGCCACGTGCTGTGGTCAGGCTGCCCAGGCTGTGGCTGGAGAGAGCGGGAGGATCTGGAAAAGCCAGTGTGGGGAGGGCCGGGACGGATGGCTCTGTGTGGGGTGTGGGCGCGGGCACGGCGGGGTGGTTGTGGGGCCGGCCTGGGGAGGGGTTTCTGCAGAGGAGCTGCAGGGAGGCTGGAGAACCATTCCTCTTCCTCCACTCCACCTCGACTCATTCACTCATGAACACGCAGAGGCTTCTTTGCTTTTTTCAGGCAGGCCCTGGCTGGCTGGCGGAGGGAGGGCTCCTCTGCTCAGATCCTAACTGGACCCCAGGACAGTGAAATCCCAGACTTCCTGAGCTGTGAATTTGCCAGGATTTGTATTGTATGAAAACCAATATACAACCAAGCAACACAAAACCCAGACTCATGTTCTGATGGACAGGACTCACACTCATGTTAGACCTCGCAAGAGGAGGGGCCTAAGGAGAAAGACACGGACCGTAACCCACATTCTTATTCCTCACGGTACCAGTGGCCAGCTTTGTGGTGGCTTCCCGTCCCAGTTTTCTTCTGTGCAAAGATAAGGACTTTAGTGTATATGTACACACACAGATACACACACACACACACACACACACAGACACACAGATATACACATTCACAGACACACATACAGACACACACATTCACAGACACACACAGACACACAGGCACATTCACAGACACACACACACAGACACACAGGCACACACAGACTAACACACAGATACAGGCACACACAGACACACATTCACAGACACACATACAGACACACACACAGACACACACATTCACAGACACACACAGACACACAGGCACATTCACAGACACACACACACAGACACACAGGCACACACAGACTCACACACAGATACAAGCAGGCACACACAGACACACTCACAGACACACATACAGACACACACAGACACACACATTCACAGACACACACACAGACGCACACACACAGACACACACATACAAACAGGCACACACAGACACACACAGACACACACATTCACAGACACACATACAGACACACACACACATTCACAGACACACATACAGACACACAGACACATTCACAGATATACACACACACAGGCACACACACAGACTCACACACAGATAGAAACAGGCACACACAGACACACACACAGACACACAGACACATTCACAGACGCACACACAGACACACAGGCACACACACAGACTCACACACAGATACAAACAGGCACACACAGACACACACACAGACACACAGACACAAACACACATAGACACACTCACAAACACATTCACACAAAGACACGCACACACAGAGACACTCACACACACCCAGAGTTTGGAATTATTCTTTGTGCACCTAACATTATATTGTATGCATTTTCCTACCTTGGTGAAAATCCTTTGGAAAGGACAGGTGACCACACGGTCATTTCTTTATTTTTCTCTCACTGCGTCCTTGGAATGATGCCAATTTAAAAATTCTAAGTAATTATACTGACGTGTATTAACCCAAGGAGTCCCCTTGGAGAGAACTCTTTATCCGTGTGTCTGCTGGTTTCCTGGGCTGAATTCTCTCTGCAGTGAAGTCAGGAATGGGGTGTGCCTTCAGTGCCCTGCAGATGTTTTCCAGACATGCCCACCAAGGCACCCCAGAATCACAGCATGGCTGTGTGTGCTTCGGCTCCAAGTGCAGGTGCCTCAGGGCCTCCTGGTGCCTTCCTGGGAAGGGCCGGGCTTGGGAAGGGCATCTTGGAAGATGCCTGGTCTGGCCTGTAGCCCACACCTGTGCAGTTTGACCCTGGCGTCCATGCTGTTGAGTGGCACGTGAGGTGAGTCACTCCTCTGGGCCTGTTTCCTCATCTGTTCAGAGGGATGTCTGATGCCACCAGGCACAGAGTAGGAACTCAATGACTGTTGGGTATTAATCCTTGCATCACCAAATTCATATGGATATGCAGAGAGGGTGTAGCTGCTGAGTGAGCTGGGGGTCCCGGGGCTGGCATGCTGGTTTCCAGGGCCCCTCTAGGCACCGCAGCAGGACGCACATCCGGACCCATCTGCTGGGAAGTTCCCAGGAAGCTGGGCTCTGCCCAGGTGGCTCGGGAATCTTGCAGGGCTGAGCCCCAGGGGGCAGGCTGGGGAGCATGGCTGAGCCAGGCTGGGGAAGGCAGGTCGGTCTGACAATGTTTAATTTTCTCCTTGAAATCTGCTTCTAGCTTAATCCTCCTCCAATGTGAAGACGAATGCACCATTAAGGCCCCAAATGGGAACGTGGAAGGGCTTTTTAATAATTTGTGATGAGGCTGAAGGGTGAGAGGAGGTGGGACTGGGGCTGCAGCCCCTGGGAAGTGTCTGCAGCAGGTTTTGGGCAAGTCTTGTTCTCTGGTCTCAGCATCCTTGCCTTGTGGCCTTGTGGCCTTGTGGACTTGTGGCATGTGGCCTTTTGCTTTGGTTAGCTGCTGCTTCTGCCCGCACCTCATGTCCCATGGTGGTCCGTGGCGGGGGAGGGGGGGGGCGGGTGGATTAGTCTGTTCTTGCATTGCTATGAAGATACGCCGGAGACTGGGTAATTTATAAAGAAGAGAGGTTTGATTGGCTCACGGTTCCCCAGGCTGCATGGGGCGTTATCATCTTCAGGGGAGGCCTCAGGGAGCTTTTATTCATGGCGGGAAGCCTGCAGGCGTCTTACGTGGCAGGAGAAGGAGAGAGAGATGGGGAGAGAGAGATGGGGGAGAGAAGGAGAGAGGGAGGGAAAGGAGGTGCCACACAGTTTTATTTTGGAGATAGAGTCTCACTCTGTAGCGCAGGCTGGACTGCAGTGGTGTGATCTCAGCTCACTGCAACCTCCACCTCCTGGGTTCCGGTTCAAGCAATTCTCCTACCTCAGCCTCCCGAGTAGCTGGGATTACAGGCATGAGCCACCATGCCCAGCTAACTTTTGTATTTTTTAGTAGAGATGGGGTTTCACCATGTTGGCCAGTCTGGTCTTGAACTCCTGCACTTGTGATTCACCTGCCTCGGTCTCCCAAAGTGCTGGGATTACAGGCATGAGCCCCCGTGCCCAGCCGGTGCTACACACTTTTAAACAACCAGATCTGGTGAAAACTCACTTATGAACAGTACAAAGGAGGGTGGCACTAAACTGTTCCTGAGAACTCCACCCCGTGACCTCCCCCAGGCCCCACCCCCAACATTGCGGACTACAGTGAGGTTTGGGTGAGGACAGAGTCCAGCCATATCAGGGAGGAGGTGTGGCCCTCGGGAGGGATCAGGGGCTCCTGTGGACCTCCTGCTTCTTCCACTCCTTCCCCTTCCAGGACAGTCCTGGGGCTTGGTCCTCTGTCATGAGCTCACCGGGGGCTGAGTGGACCCGGAGGACCCCGAGCTTCGTTAAGTATGAGTTGTTTTTACCAAGGACGTTTCATCTGGGGCAAGACATGTGACGTCTTTGCTTTAGTGTAAACAGACCAGTCTTCTCTCTACCTCATGGGGAGTGAGCAACTTACATTCTGTAAAATGCTTCAGAGGGAGAAAGAGAATGTGATCCAATTATACAAAATACGTTGGTGGACTCCTATGGATTCTTCAAAACCCTAATGCGGAATTGCCTCCTCCATGTAAACTTTCCTGATTACCCGGGCAGAGTTGCAGAGTTACGCCTTCCCCTACCCGTGCTGTGCTGCACACGCATGTCTATGGCTGGGTGGGCACTGTGATCGTGGCTGTGGTCACGGCTCCTGGATGCCTGCATCGAGCCCGCTGGACTGTGAACTGTGAGTGGAGGGACCAAGGCCTCTTCACCTTTGTGTGCTGTGCCCAGCCCTGCTCGTGGCTCAGAGCGGACCGGAATCATTCTCTGTTGAATGCAAAGACTGAGAAAGCGTTTTGCTGAATCCGAAACGAGACAGAAACGCTGACTGCATCATCTCACCGCACTCTTCCTCTGCTTCTCCTTTCTCAGTTGTTCTGAGCCAGCGTGGCTTGGCCACCGCTTGGTGATGGCTGCAGTCCTGGGAAGGGGCTGGGACTGGGGCTCACCCCTGCTCACTTTGTGGTTCCGGCCCAGCCGAGGGTTGCGGGTGATCACCCTTGAACTCCCGCGTGTGGTTTTTGCTGCCAGGTCATGCTGGAGCTGGTGCGCGGGGGCAGCGTGGACATCTCCATCTGCTCCCTGTGAGCTGGGCCGCGGGCGGCACACACATCTCTCTCTCCTCCTGTGCTCTCAGGGCTGCTGTGGGCATTCTCTGCTGGGGACGTGTTGGGGCTTCCTCCCAGTAGAGCCCCGTAGAGCAGTGGGACAGCTGTCATGAGGCTGGGGCTGCAGTGAGGGGTTCCTGCAGAGGAGACAGAGGCTGTGTGGCCTTTTGGGTCCCAGCCTTGGAAGCCACAGAGTGTCACTTCCAATCCAATGTCAACCTGTCAGAGGCCTGCCTGGGTTCAAGGGGAGGGAACAAAGGCCCTCTCTCTCGGTGAGAGCAATGCTGAAGCTCTTGGGCTGTGTTTGAACTCCCACCATGAGATCACATGGCTCTGGAGGGCTGAACCCCCAAAATGGGTTCCATAGCCCGGGGCCTCTGATCTCCAGCGATGGCTTTCCTTGCTGCTGGGAGGGCTGGAAGCTGCAATGCCACCACCGAGGGAGTGCCCACAGTGGTGGGCACCAGGCATGCATTCCCTTCTCTGCTCTCAGCCCTGGGAGGTGGCTTCACTGAGCCCCTTTGGGGCTGAGGCTTGGAGAGGTATGTGGCTGGCCTGAGGTCACAGAGCCCAAGGAGCAGAGCGTGGATTGGAATCTGGGTCCGTCTGGCCCCAAGCCTGGCCTTGTTGGGCCCCCATGTGTCCTTCTGGGGCAGGAGCTGACGGAGCCCTGTGAATTGCAGCAGGATCAGTGCCGTTCCATTTGCTCAAGGGTTAAGTCCAGATGTCTGTGATGGCTGGGGTTGGGGGCAAAGTATGAGGGGACTCATCCTTAACGGGCGGAGGGCAGAGGGGCTGTTTCTTCCAGCCATACTGACAATGGCCCAGCCCACTGCACATCATTTTGAGACAAAGAAAAGCACGGCCCCTTCCCCCGAGGCCCACTAATCCAGACCACCATCTGTCCCCAGCTTTCACAGGCCTCCTCCCTCAGAGTCACCGCTTAGGTTAAGATGCATCGGCCCTGTGGCAGCTCAGTGTGAGCTGGGCCGGAGCTCACGAGCAGGCCTTGCTCCCTGGGTGGGGGATAGACAGAGGGGCAAGCCTGTTCCCCAGGTCACATCTTCAAGGACAGCCGGGGCCACCAGGGTGTGGCCTCTTTCTGTTTTTGTTTTCTCCCCTCTGGTCTCCTCCTCTCCAGGATCACAAGTGGGAATTGAATGATGCCTCACTGAAGTGAGTTCATGGATGCGTCAGGCATAGCTGAAAGGCAGTGGGGCCATCCCTGCCAGTGCCACCGTGGCGGCGGGTGGGACCAGGGCCCCTCACATTTCATCCACGTGATTGCACCTGCTCTCATGCACGTGTGTGCGCTCACACACACGTGGGAGGCCCTGCGGGGCAGGACGGAACATCAGCCTGAGAAATTCTGGGGTGGAACCCAGAGGCCGGCAGTGCTTCAGGCCTCTGGATTGGCTCCAGCCTGGCTCTACACCCCCTTGCAGCCCGAGGGCCTCCCTGAGGTCTGTGTGTCCCCCACGTCTGCGCCCAGTGCTCATGACCACTGGCCCTGGGTTCCCCTTTCCCGCACTCTGGCCCCTCTCTCCTCTGCATAAACCCAGGTGAGAGGGCCGCTTTCTTCTCGACTTCTCCAGAAAACTCTGTTCTCATGGGGCTTTGCGGGTGAGGTGGGCTTTCTTGAGATTTGGTGGGAGGTGGCAGGGGCACCCTCTGGGGTGGACGTTTCCTCCAGCCTCATTGCTGGGGAATCGTTTCCTGGCCTCACCCTGCGTGCTGCATCTTCCCTCCTTCCTCGCCTTTTGCCTCTGTCCTGTTTTTTTCTCCCCAGGCCCCAAGAGCAGCTAAACAAAGCCCTCTGGGTCCTCAGGCAGGGTGGCTGAACCCGTTTTGTGGCTGCGGTGCCTGCTGTCGCCTCTTCTGAAACCTTCCTGTTGGGGCTCTCCTTGAGGAGGGCTGCTCCCTCCCCGGAGGCATGGTGGCTTCAGTGTGCCGGGGAGGCTGGGGAGGGCAGGGAGGTCTGGTTTCTCCTCTGGGGCTGCTCATCCAGCTGGGAGGCAGGGGGTGGCGGGAGGGGAGGAGGTGGGAGTTGACAGGTGGCAGTTCTTAGCCACAGTGTCCTTTGCCTGGGCTGCCATGACAAAGGACCCCAGGCTGGGGGGCTTCCACACCGGAGGCTGATTCCTCACGGTCCTGGAGGCTGGAAGGCTGAGACAAGGTGTCGACAGGGCTGGTTTTATTGTGAGGCCTCTCTCCTTGGCTCACAGGTGCCGTCTTCTCCCGGCATCCTCGAGGGCTCTTCTGTCTGCGTGTGCCTGCGTCCTGATCTCCGCTTCCCGTGAAGACACTGGTCACATTGGATCAGGGCCCTTGTGACCACCTTATTTTAATGTCATCACCCCTTTAAAGGTCCCGTCCCCAAATAAATACAGGCAGGTTCTGGGGTGAGGGTATTAATTAGGGCTTCAACAGATGGGTTTTGAGGGGACACAGTTCCACGTGTAACTGTCACCTGCTGTGTGTCAGGAGCCATGGGGACGCCTGAAACTCGGTGCCTAAAAGCAGGAATTCAGCAAGGGCAGCTGCGGAGCTGACTCTCTCATCTGTGCCAATCCTGAAACCTGGTCTACTCCTCACCTTCTCTGTCCACTCTTAAAGGTGAAGGTGATTGTCCTGCCTACATGGGCTCATGGTGAGAACTGTGCAGGGGACAGGGACTCAGCCAGGCCTCTGCATGGGGAGGAGTGGAGAAGGGGCATCTCTAGGTCCATTTGTGGAGAACTGAGGGGACTGCTCCACTCTGGGATGCTCAGGGCAGCTCTGGGGTCAGGACTTGGAGCCTGCAACTCTGTCCAGCTGCACTGGAGCCGCTGTGGCTACAGGCGTGGGGCTGGGGGGCTGGGCAAACCCCCAAAACCTTCAGCCCACGTGGCCAGGGCCACCGTCTCAAACAGGGGAGTGCCCCGTGGTGTTCGTCCATGGCGTCAGCAGCTGGTGCCCCTGGACAGGCTGGGTGGATCTCAGTCCTGTTGGCCAGGCCAGGGCTGGAAGCGCCCATTCCTGTGGCCAGGCTGCCCCATCCCAGCTCCGAGTGGACTCGCGTGAGGCCTGCCGCGCCGTGCTCTGCTTCGCAGCCTGGTCTGTGGGGTGTCCCTGGGCCCTGAAACCCCTTTGATTTTGTCCCTTTTGCTCTTCCCTGTTTTGGGCCTGCCTGTGAGGTTGTCCTTTCTGCTTTTGGGTACAGAGGCAGTTTGTCATGCTCGGAACCCAGAGGCGGGAGCTCTCCTCCAAGGGCAGCCCTGTCTTCCTCCTCCCGCCCTGTTTCCTCCCCCATAACATCTCCTTACCCCATAATTCCCATACGGTGAAAGCTCTCCCACCCTGCCCTGCCATGACCCCTTAAAGAATGTCCCTGCCACCAGCTGACAGGAGCCCTTCTTCCCAGGAGGTTCTCAGTGACAATTTCTTAGCCCCTAGGACTGAGAATCAAGAGTCTAAGGGCTCCATCGTTTTCCCTTGCCCCAAGGGCTCCAGAACCTTTCCAGAAAGAGCACCTCTGTCTTTGCAGTTGGTCTTCCTTCCCGGGGAGAGGCCTTGCTGGAGGGCTCCCAGGCTTCCAGCACAGATCATCCCAATTTCCCTCTTTCTGTAGTTTGCCTGGAATTCCTCCCTTCATGATCTGCACCAAACCTTACTTGGCTCATGCCCAGGGCACAGAGGACTGAGGGCACTCAGAGGCTGAGAAAGAAGCTAGGAGCTTCTGCCATGGTCGTGGGTGGGTGTTAGATCTGCAAGGTGTTCTCATGGTCATGTCTACAGTGTCTTTGGGTGGGAGCGGAGCAGTGTTGGTGTGCTCATGTGTGAAGGAGATGAAGACGCCTGGTGCGTTGGTCCGGGTTCTCCGGAGAAACAGGGCCAGTAGGAAGCGTGTGTCTAGATCTGCATCTACATCTAGAGATTTCATTGTATGTATTTTCATATCTGTGCCAGAGATTTGCTCTAAGGAACTAGCTTCCATAAAGACGGAGGCTGGCAGGCCCAGAACCCGCAAGGCCAGTGTCCCAGCTGGAGTCTGAAGGCTGGCGGACTGGTGTAGAGCCTGGGAGAGCTGACCCTCCAGGTCGAAGGCTGTCAGCAAGATAATTCTCTTTTAAGTGGAGGGAGAGTCAGCCTTCTCTTCTCTCCAGGCCTGTAACTGATTGGATGAGGCCGGCCTACACTCTGGAGGGCAGTGGGCTTCACTTAGTCTCCTGATTTATACGTCAATCTCATCCGAATACACCCCTGCAGAAACACCCAGAATGATGCTTGACCAAATATCTGGGCACCCCATGGCCCAGTCAAGTTGACACATGAAATGAACCATCACACCTGGTAATACCATCTACTCATCCATCCATCCATCCATCCACCCACCCACCCACCCACTCATCCATCCATCCATCCATGCACCCACCCATTTCTCACACATTTGTCTGCATCTGTCTACCCATCCACCCACCCACCCACCCAGCCATCCATCCATCCACCCACCCACCCATCCATTTATCCATCCATCCATCCATCCATCCACTCATTTTTTTCATTCACTTAATGTTTATGGAACTCCTGCACTGTGTTGTGCACTGGAGAACCCCATGTGACCAGGACAGCCTGATGAAGCACTGTGCACGAGGGGCTAGGCAACATCCAGTGGAGACACAGAGAAGGAGAGGGTCGTTCTTTTTGTGGGGGAGGATTTGGAAGGACTTTATAATGGAGGTGGCCTTTGCACTTTAAGAATGAATGTGACTGCCATGGTGTGGGTGGTCAGCAGAAGAGGCATTCCAGACTGAGGGCACAAGAACAAGGAGATAAGTGTGGCATGTGGGGGCTTTGGGAGAGACCCAGGCTCTTGGGGCGAGGTGAGATAGGAGGGGGCTTGGGCCGGATCATGGAGGGTCACTCACAGGGTGCCCCATGACCCAGGGCATCCACAGCACCTGGGTGCTGCTGCCGATGCAGACGTCTTGGCCCACTGTGGAGCTGCATTCTGACGAGGGCCTTGTTTGCTGGGAACGTGACATCTGAGCAGCAGAGCTCGACGACGGAGCTGTGGACGGCCTCTGTGGAGGGTGGCGGGAGAGAGACCGTCCTGTATAACTTGGGGCACAGCAGAAGGATTGGAGGGATGGGGGCTGCAGGCCCTGGGGGACCCATGGGCCTGTGGGAGTAGCTGGGGAGAGTGGGGAGGTCTGGGATCCGGCAGGACAGATGAGGGGAAAGCTGCCTGGCGACAAGGAGGAAGGGGGAGACCCCAGTGCCCCTGCGGCCTCTGTCTGGGGAGACTGATGGTGTCTGAGCCAGCCTAGCGCCCATTCCTGTGGACTCCTGGGGTCCAGGGCCTGGCGCCTACGCTGGAGAGTGCTGGTTAGTTAGTGAGCGAGGTGTGGCGTGCCAGCCTCATTATGCTGCCCCCAACGGCAGCCCAGGATGGTGGATTTATTCTTTTCATTATCTCTACAGCCCCCGAGGGTTCTGGGTCCAACTCTTAATTTACTTTCCCACCAAGCCCCGTGGTCCGTGACCTTTAGACTCCCGCTCAGCTCCTACATTTCAATCTGAGCCCTCGGCGCTGGGGCTTTGCATAATGTGGGTGCTCCCGCCCGTGCCAGCTGCGCCATTTCTGTGGAGGACGCCACACTGTGCTGATGCTTCCCCTCCCCACCCCACTGGGAGCCACCCTGGGCCCCCTTGGTAGGCAGGGATGCTGGGGCTCCCACTCTGTGGACAGGGACCCGTGGGGGCGCCCAAGGCACCTGGTTCAGTTCCACCCAGCAGACGGCCATGCATCGGCCTCTGGGGGCCGAGGATAGTCTCCAAGTCAAGATTGGGTAGGGCACTGGGGAACCTCCGCCCTTGGGGAGCATTTGGTTGCTGGGGTCGCAGCTGCACGGTCAGAGACAAGGCGTCAGTGATGGGCGCAGTGTTGGATGGTCATCACCAAAGTAACCTGCTATGCTGCACCAGGCACCTCCCGAGGCCTTCTGGGGCACAGGGCAGCTGAGCCCAGGAGCAGACTTCAGTGCCCGCACATTCAGCTACTGCCTCCCAGATGGAGGAGGCTGGGCAGGGCACAGGCAGGGCCCCCAGACGCCCTAGGGAGGCCAGGCACTACCACTGTGTGCAGGGGGAACCATAGGGCGGAGGGAGCAGGGGAAGGCATCGGCCAGCCCGGAGAGCTGGGAAGGGTGCTGCGGGACCCAGACTGTGGACTAGGCTGGCAGAAGCCACGGTGGGGACAGGAGCACATCCAGGGTGTCATCATGATGACGTCTCCTGGCCACGTCTGAGGGCCTGCTCCAGGGCAGATGTAGCCCTCATCATGTCCTCCACAGCCTCCATACAGCCCGCAGGTTGCGACCCTGTTCCGTTCAGGGACCCAGACACTGGGCTGCTAGGGCAGTGCAGACCCTCAGTGGGTTCAGGGTCAGCAGATGCTCGGTGCATTGCAGACCCTCGCAGGATTCAGGGTGAGCAGGCACTGGTAGCTGTGGTGGGGGGGCAGGTCAGCCAGGTGGGGGCCAGGAGGAGGACTCAGGAATGAGGCTGGCGGTCACTACATGGTACAGCACTTCCCAGTTGGGGAGTTCTAAAGTCCTCAGGTAGTACTGGCCTGGCACCCCGCTCTGACACTGTGGGGTAGGCTTCTGAGTGTCAGAGCCAGGCCATCCTGCATCTGAGTCGTGTCCCTGGCTCTGCCCACCTGGGCCTCAGGTGAGTCTGTGCTCCTGTGTGCCTCAGTTTTCCCACCTGTAAAATGGGTGCTGTGGTGCAGACATCAGAGGGTGGTGGGGAGGAGTCTGAGGTTTCCACTCATGATACACTCTCCTGTCCTCTGTTCCATCCCCTTCCCCAGTCTCAATTTTTGCATCTGTGAAAGGAGGCTGTTGGGTCCAGGGGCAGGATGGAAAGGGGTGGGGTGGACCGTATCCCTGAGCCTCTCCCAGGAGCCTGTGCATCTGTGCAGGGAGCATGTGGGGTAATGGACCGGTCACTCCCTCCGAGCCCTTGAGCCTGGCAGCTCTGTCTCCCCAGGTGCTGGAGTTACTGGGACAAGGATCTTGATCCCCCACCAGAAAGATGCCTGGGGTTTGTGCTGTCGCCACAGTGGGGGGTTCTTCCCTCACCCCAAAATGTACCGATTCTTTTGATGCCTTGATTTCGAGAAGCACTGGGGCTGAGCTGCCTGGGGCCAAGGATGGCAGTGGGGGCTTTGTGGTTGAGGGGCCGCTGCCTTCTCCATGGCCCCCGCCAGCCAGCCTGCTCTGCTGCTGCAGAAATGAGGGTGCTGAGTTCTCCTAGAAGTTGACGTCATTGCCACGTTATTGGTCTTTCATTATTTTTGGGAAGGAAGTATTTGAATTGCAGCCCATGCTGTGCAAGGGTTGTTGGCCTGAGGACTTCCAGGAACACTCTGTGGCCCAGCGACCCAGCCTGGTGGCCTCTCTGGGATATCACTGGGCGGCTGATGTGGCCACATAGCCCAGGGCTGGGAGGCCGGCACTCTTGCCCTCGGGTCCCTGAGTTTGGAGGAGATCCGGCTTCAGTTCCAGGCCTGGGCTCTGCAGGTCTAGGCAGCCTCCCTGGCCACCATCCTCTAGGGTCTGTCTCCTTGGCCGGCTCCCGGCAGCTCAGGCAGGTTCTCGTCTTTGCTGTCATGGTGCCTGGCATACAGTAGACACTCAGCACATGCTTGGAGAACTCTGCTGCTCTCAGGCCCCATCAGGGCAGCCCACCACCCTCTCCAGGTGCTGGATGATGGCCATCCCAGGCTGTGCCCCTCGAGGCAGCCTGTCTACGGCGGCCGCAGTTCAGAGGACAGGCTCAGGGGAAGCCTGTGCTGGGGCCGGGAGGTTGGGGAAGGCCTCACCGAGGAGACAGGGGCTGGGCTGGGCCTGAAGTCTCATGGAGTGCGTGGCAGGGGAACTTAGCCCCGGAGAAGGCAGAGCAGGAGTGAGTTGGGCACAGGGTGGAAACTGAGGCTGAGCATCTGGAGCTGGGCTCTGCGGTGGATCCCGTGAGGGTCTGAACTCTGTGTCTGTCTAGCATCCCACAGGGACTTTACCTCCCGGAGCCTCGGCGTCCTTGCCTGTGAACGGCACTCACAGCAGATAGCCCTGTGCAGCGCGCGCCAGTTATTACCCCACCCTGCTGCTGCCCGCGCCAAGCTCAGCTAGGGCAGGGAAACTGGGCGTGGCCTCGTTGCCAGGCCCTGCCTTCCAGGTGGCATCTACCTTCATCGCCACAGCAGACCTTTGGGGCAGGAACTGGTAAGACCCTCATTTTTCAGAGCAAGAACTGGAGGCTCAGAGAAGCACAGTCACTGGCCTGACGTCACACAGAGGGTCCAGTCCCGGTCCCCTTTGCCTTGAGGGACTGTATCTCGGCTCCAGGTCACCCAGGCTTCCGCAGCTTCAGAGAACACAGAAGGGGTGGATGGGAAGCCCTCTCTGGGGGTGATTAGCGGGGAGGTGTTTGTGGCCTGGTCCCTGAGGGGGTGACTTCCTGGTGCTGGGCACTGGGATAGAGCGCCCGTGCACTAGGGGCCCATTCTGGCTGCTTGCCTGGCCGTTGAGATGCCAGGCCTGGACTGGGCGCAGGGACTGATGATGCTGCCTGAGTCAGTCCGTGCCCACTTTGATGAGCACTTAGTGGGCAGAGAGGCTTGGAAGAGCCAGCGAGTGCTGGTTCCATTAGCTGCAAGGGTGAGATCCCTCCCTTTTGGATTCCACGGAAGCTTCTCATGGCAGGCAACGTTGCTAGTGCTGCAATTCCATTTAGACGGGCGAGAGCACCCGCGAAGCTCTAGGTGTGAGTGAGGGCTGCCAGGCCCAGAGAGAGCCTCCATGCATTCATACATCTTCACTAGATGCTGAGGATGGAGAAGAAAACAAAGATGAAACTCCCTGCCCACTGGCATTCTGGTGGGGAGGAGACGTGCAGTAGCTATGGACGGTAAACACGTGCCTATTTGCCTTCAGACGCCGGCATGTATGGTCATTCATGTGGGTACACATACCTACACGGAAGTGCATACATGTAGGTGAGTGTATAGTGGAGAAAATAAATAGGGAGGGAGAATATGAAGTGTCTGGAAATGGAGGAGCTTGGCATTTTAGGCAGGATGGCCAGAGAGTTCTTGCCACAGTGACTTTCGAGAGATTTTGGGAGGGAAGTGATGGCAGGAGACACGTGTGTCTGAGGCCTGAGCACTCCCGGCAGCAGAACAGCCAGCACGGGGGTGTGGTGCCAGGGCTGAGGACCAGGAGTGTGGCTGTGGGCAGCAGGGGGGGTGCTGAGAGTGGGGGTGTGGTGCCAGGGCTGAGGACCGGGAGTGTGGCTGTGGGCAGCAGGGGAGTGGGGGTGCTGAGAGTCACAGGAGAGAAGACAGGAGACGCTGGGGTAGGAGGGGTGGCTGGTGTGGGTGAGGGCATTGGAGTGAGTGTTCTCAGCCGCTGGGCTGTGTTGCCACCTAGCTGAGTCACTGTTAATGATTTATTACCATGGTTTTATTTATTTATTTATTTATTTATTTATTTATTTATTTATTTATTTATTTATTTATTTTGAGATGGAGTCTTGCTTTGTCACCAAGGCTGGAGCGCAACGGCACAATCTCTGCTCACTGCAACTTCCGCCTCCTGGGTTCAAGCGATTCTCCTGCCTCAGCCTCCTGAGTAGCTGGGATTACAGGCACGTGCCACCATTCCTGGCTAATTTTTGTATTTCATTAGGGGCGGGGTTTCAACATGTTGGCCAGGCTGGTCTCGAATTCCTCACCTCAGGTGATCTGCCCACCTCAGCCTCCAAAAGTGCTAGGGTTACAGGCATGAGACACCGCACCTGGTCAGTTTTATTGTTTTAATGCCGTCTCATCTCACAGGAGTGAGAAGCTTCTGTGATTTTCCAGATGGAGACCTGGCCTTGGGGGACTCACAGGGGTCTGTCAGGCTCACCTGGGGAAGACTGGTCAGTTGAGGCTCTAAGGCAGCTATCCTGAGACTCTGGGCCTCTGTGCCAGGGCATACGGTCACTGGCAGCTATTTTTAGCTCCTGGCAGTGGTGCAGGAGGAGCTTGGGGCCTCAGGTCCAGCCAAGAATAGAAATAGAAATGTGAAGTTTCTGACAGGCAGCAGATAACACGGGCAATTTCCATCTTCCTCTTTAGTAAATCCAACTTTAACAAAATTGATTGCAATAAAAATAGCCTTTCAAGATACCCGGGAAAAGCTCCTAAGCCAAAGGATTCCTGCGCAAAACAATCTTTATCTTGTTATTTGAAGAAAGGCTTTTGGCTTCTAGTGGCCTTCCGGTCTGTGTCTACCCGGCTGCTCTTTGTAGACGACACCCCTCTCGGCTGTGAGTCTCCAGTGGTCAGTGACTCACAGTGGTTCCTCCCAAGGGGACCCTGTCCACATCCTTCTCAATATCACTGCAGCCAGGAAGCAATTAGAGTGAACCCTGGGCTGCAAGACTGGGGGCTGACGCTAGCATTTAATAATTCTCTCTCTCTCCCTATCATCTATCTATCTATCCATCCATCCTAGCATTTATACTTTTCTCTATCATCCATCCATCCACCCATCCATCCCTCTCTTCTCTCTATCCATCTCTCTCTCTATCTACCTGTCTGTCTGTTTGTCCATCTGTCCATCCATCCGTCTGTCCATCCATCCATCCATACATCCATCCATCCGTCCATCCATCCATCCCTCTCTTCTCTCTATCCATCTCTCCGTCTGTCTGTCTGTCTGTTTGTCCATCTGTCCATCCATCCATCCATCCATCCATCCATCCATCCATCCATCCATCTATCTGGCATCTTTTGAAAAGGACCTACTGTGGACCAGGTGTTCAGCTTGGTGCAATGGGCGTCTTATTGAGGAGAGCAGACAGGATTCTATGTCCTGGCTTGTTAAGTCTTACGTTTCAGCCTTCTTGGTCTCTATTATCCCATCTATAAAGTGGGAACAATAATCCCCAGCAGGGAAGGCTGCGAGTTTACGTCAGATCCTGGTGGACAAAGCTCTTTGGAACCAGCAGAGTGATGGGCCCAAGGCGGGGAGTTTCGTTTTCTCCTTCTGCTTGACATGCTCGATGGATGTTTTTTAGAGTGTGATTTCTCTAGGACTTGTACCATGATCCATCTGAAATGTATGTGCCATTTTCCTTTTGCTGCTAAATTCGGGAACCATCAAATGAAAGAGCAGGGTGCCAAAGTGCTCAGGAGTTCTCGGGGTACCCACGGACTGTGGGCCGGGGCTGCTGTTGGATGGCTGTCCTCAGAAACATGACGCGCATTTTCTTTCGGGAACAATGTTCTTTCGGATGCTCTGGCGGGAGGGAGATGGCATTCTGCTCGAGTCATTGTGGGAATGAAGAGGCCCCGTGCGCACAGGCTGAATGAAATGACTGTAATCCTACTCCTCGACGAACCAGATGTACTCAAAAGAATAAACAATGATTTTATTAATTTTGGATGCTGGTGCTTGAGGAAAAACAGATTTAATTAGATTTAATTAGAAGAGGCTGTGGAGGCAGAGGGAGTCTGGGGGGGTTGCCGTACTGCATACAGCTTTGTGTTGCTAGTGATGTTCTTTGCTGTCCATAAAGTCAAATCCAGACCGAGGCTGTTGTTAACATTTTTTTTAAGGTATGGCTGCCACGCTGCCGGTAGGGTTCCTAGGCCTCGCCTAGCTAGGAAGATGGCTGGCAGTGGCCCCAAGCCCGACACTTCTCATTGGTCACTAGGGGGTGCTGTGAGCCCAGAGCAGCTTGGTTGCTCTCAGGAGTGAGGGGACTGTGTGTGCCTGCCCATGTATGTGTGCGTGTGCAGGTGGCATCAGTGGGGAGGGTGGAAGCTGGGCCTGCACCCTCACCTGGTTGCATTTGTGTTAACCTGTGGCGTGATTAGGAGTGTGAGCTGCTGTCCTGCCCGTGTCTGGGTTTGAACCCAGCTCCTCCTGTCACTAGCTCAGTGTCTCTGTTTTTGCCTCTGCTCCCTCTCTGGAGACTGTGGCTGACCCCTGTCCCCCAGCTCCAGGTGCACACAGCCTTCCTGGGTTGGGCTGGGCTGGTAAACCCTCTGAGGTCAGTCCTGGCCATGTGGCTGTGGCGCTCTTTACTGCTGCTGGCCTGTCACCCCTGTTACCCCCGTGCCCTTGCTGCAGCCTCTTCATCTGGGCTGTCTGTGGAGGCATCTGCCCCAGCAGCTTCACATCTGGGAGTGCTGGGCATGGCCCACGCCCCCGTGGAGTGCAGCAGGGAGCAGGCGCAGGGCTGTTCTCAGCAGGAGACACCCCTGTCCTCTGAGTCTCTGGGGCTCCTTCCTGTGCTCCCAGAGCCTCCTTTGAAGTCCCTGTCCCTCCTTCCTCTGCCCTCTGCCCTGCTGCTCTCTGCAGGATGCTGCTGAAAGTTGAAGGGACACCTTCTCCTTACTCACGGGGCTGCTCGTGTCTATGCTGGTGGCTTCTGGGCTTCTGCAGAAAGGCCAGGGCCCAGTGCTGAGGGACCTGGGGTACGGCTGTGGTCATGAGGTCCCCCGACCTCCTTTGGGCTACCAGGAGCAGCTCCCTGCCGGTCCACATGCCTGGCTGGAGCTCTTGTGGCCGGGACAGTGGCTCCCATAGCCATGCTCGGCTGCCCTCCTCTTCCTCTCTCTCTTGTTTTCCTGGAGGCCTTCTTTTTTTGAATCATTCTGGCCTCAGGCCCTTCGCTGAGTGCAAGGTACTGTCACCAGGCCGCTGACTGTGAGCCTGGGATCTGGCGATGGGACTTAGGGAGGGCCGGTTTGTTTGCTAAAACAGCACCCCCCAGCTGGGAGCTGGGGCCGGCTCTGCTGGGTCGCTGGGTGAGACCCGCACTTGGCACCCAGGATAAACCTCTTCTGGGCCATTTCCTTCCTGTAAAGCAAAAAGCAGGGGTGCTGGCTGAAGAGTTCTGAAAAGACCACTTTTGCCCTTTTAGATGTTAGGGAAGAGAATAAAAGCGAAAAGAACGAACTTTGATTTCTTTATTTTTGAAGATAAAAAGCCCAAGAATTTGTCAAAGATGGTGAGCAGTGCAAAGCCGCCTTGGTCCGTTTTGTGGAAACTGCTTTGGGAAAGGCGGGCGTCGTTCCTGGCATGGCGGGAATCTCGTGCTGTCTGTTTCACAGACACAGCCCTGAGTGTCCCTCGGTGGCTCTTTGTCTGTGGGGAGCACAGGAAATCTTTGCTCCCACAAAAGGGAAATGGCCTTCCTCACCGTGGACGTGGGTTCCAATTTCAGCTCCCGCCCTTCAAAGCCAGGGCCTGGGAGAGCCCACCCGACGTTGCCCGGCCTCTGTGTTCTGGCTGTGATGACCCTAGCCCACGGGGCTGTCATGGGGCCCGAAGGAGCTGCTCTCAGGGGGGCTTGCTGCAGTACCAGAGAAGAAAACACCAGGTACTGGTGGGTGTGGCTTGCGGAGAACACCGCCAAGTGTCGTTCTCATCAGCATTTACTTCTGTAAAAAATGTTTCACCAGCAATTACCTCAACGAGTCCTTCCTGGGGATTCGTAATTTGTTTGATATGTAACGCGGGGCCATCCAGGGTGTCAGCTGGAATGAAAGATGCACTCTAATTTGCGGGGAGCTCGGAGGCTGGAGTGATGGTAATTAGAAGTGATTATCTTCCTCCGATTCCACCGAAGACTTCCCTGTCCTCCTGGTGGAGGTGGGAACTCCGCAATGCTGGGAGAAGTTGTGGCTGCCCTGAGGTGCAGCCGCCTGCCCTGAGAGCCTGGTCCTGTTCTTTCCTGGGCCGGCCTGTGTCTGCACGTCTGTTGGAAATAGATGCTTGCGGCCACAGTGTCCAAGGGCTGTCTTTGAAAATGGCCTTCACTTTACAGCCCCGGATCCTGCTGGAATCCTGAAGCTGCAACTTGTAAACCTCTCCACGACAGGGACAGTAAGGGCATCTGCCCGCTGTGCTGCTGTCTCCAAAACACCCCAAGAGTGGGGCCAGCGGGTGGTCGTCGGCACGAATCATGTGGTTTGCACAAACAAGCAGGCATGCTGAGCGCTGCTGCTCGGTTAGGGGCTGGGAATCCTCCCCAAACCCAAGTTCGCAGATGCCATGCCAGGCGAGCAGGTAGCTTTTCTGCAATGGCAGGCAGGCCGACCTTTGTGTCAGCGCCTCCCCAGGGCACCACCCAAACCCCAGCCTGGTAGCCTATCTTCACACACATCGCCCTTTCCTGGCACGCAGCAGGCCTGGCCGGATGATGGGATCTGGTGGAGCTGGGTGTGCGCCGGCTGGGCCGGGAGGGCCGTGGCCAGGAGGAAGTGCTCGCCCTGTTCTTGGCATTGAGTAGTCTCCTCTCTGCTCCGAGGAGTCACTTCTGTCTCTTTGCCCCTGTTTATCACTGACTCACTGTGGCCTTTCCTGTATCGAATGGGAAGGAGGGTCCCCACTTCTGAAGCACAGGGGAAGGGGCGGCACCCCGGGGAACGGGGGCTGCGCTCCTCAGCCTCCACAGCCTGCCCATCTCCGTTCTCAGAGCTACGAACTCCCAGCTTGGCTAAACCCCAGCACCACTGCGAAGGCTCCTCCACTTGCAACCAGCTTGGGGGCTGAGTTTCTCCAGCGCGTGCACTCACCCAGAGTGGTTATCTATCCCCAAAGTCATTCCAAAGATTCATGGGCAGGGGCTTTCGGTGGCCTCCCATCCCCCGCAGGTGCCAGCCTGCCGGGCGGATCGTGGGCTGCTCCTGCAGCGGTTGACCGTGTTCCATCGTCGCCGCCGCACTGCTGCTCCGTCCCTGCCCTCGGTCGCTCCTGCATATTAAGTGCGGGGTGCCTGGCAGGCTTGCCAAGGCCTTTTCAGGGCCCGTGTGTTCTCAGGGGAGATGAAAAGCGTGAAGCAGGCGTGGCGTGGGTTGGCCTTGGCATTGACCCCTGGTTCTAAGCCCTGAGGGCCCCCTGGAGCCTCCCTTGGGAAGACTGGGGGCCCGGCTGACCCCACTCTGTGTAGTTACCCCTCCTCTGACACCCTCACCCACTCCTACCCTGGCCTCACCTACCTCCCCTAACTCTTGTTTAAACAATTAGGGGAGATCCTTTTAGGCCATTAGGAAAAGGTGGCTGCAGCCGGGACAGGCTCCCCAGAGCTTTTGTTCCGCTCAGGAGCAGGGTTTTCAGAATCTTGGTGAGGGAGTGTGTGCTTAATATTCCAGTCAGCGAGACCGGACCTGAGTGCCCAGCCCAGGCCTCCGCCCCCTGCTGTGCCAATTGGCTGAGAAGTGGGCGGTGGTGGGTGGTGTGGCTGGAGCGGGGTGGAGTGGGCTGCCACAGAGGTCCAGGGTGGCCGCTTACCTGGGCCCAGTGAGCTCAGGTCCAGCAGGTGTGGATGGGGATGAGAGTCCTGTCTCTGGGCAAACCAATGGGGTGTGGGCAGTGAGAGTGCCGCTTCTTCCCCTACCCCCTGGAAGCCTGTAGGAGCCTGGACATAGGTCCCTTCTGGTCCCAGCCACCTCCTTACTCTCCCCAGCTGGTCACCTCCTCAAACAGGTTCTCTTTGGGTAGAAAACAGGTGAAGTCACAGTGGTCCACCCCCCACCTTGGCTTGGCTTACCTGGATCTGGTGTGCCCTGTGTGTGGACACGTGGTTCTTATCCCTGCTGTGCACGGAGGTGGCCTGGCGCTCCTTGCTCCTCTAGAGGCCCGTTTCGGGACTGATGTGGAATTTTTGCTGTGGAACAATGAGGTTAGCACAGTCTGACGTCACTTCTCTCTGAAATAACTTGGGCTTTAGCGTCAGAAAGACCTGGATTCAATGCCGGCTCTCGCCAGATGCATGGCCTCGGATAAATCTCCGGAGTCTTTGGTTTCTCCATCTGTGAAGTGGGAGCATGTTAATGCCTCCTGGCGCAAGACTGTGCTGAGGATTTCAAATGCGCACAGACTTGAGTGTCGGCCATTGCTATTGCTGGTGGTGTTATTCCTGTCCCCACCTCTAGTGCCCAGAGCGGGGCCTGATGTGGGGCAAGTGCTTGGAGAGTGTGGAGCTGAAACGAGTGACCCTTGCTGGGGGGAGAGGTAAGTCCCCGCCTCAGATTTAGGGACATGGGTGCCGTCCCTGCCGTGAGGACCGAAGGGCAGGCAGGACTACCTGCGCTTCACAGATGAGGAAACTGACTTTCAGCGATGGCGAATGTCCAGGGTTGCACGGCTGGGGTCAAGTGCAAGAGTTAATGACATGGTGCATGTAGCGGACTGATGGCATTTGGTACCCAGGTCTTGTCATGATACTCCCAGGGTGCATTTTGCCTTGATGCCTGGTTCTGTCAGTCAGAAAGGGATTGTGCCAAATCCGTGGGTATCTGGGAATTTCCTGAGACTCCATTTTAAGGGGGCTTTGTGCAGTTTAGCAGTCAGTCCACACTCTGCAATTTCAGTCCTGGGTGAGTACTGACAGCAGCCACAGCTGTGTGCAAAATGCGTGCATGAGTGCCGGATCATTCTGTGGCCTGGGTCCTCTGTCCCGGCACATGTCCCACTGGATTCTGGGTGTCTGGCCACATCTGTGTAAGGAACCCCCATCCACCATTGCCCTTTGGCACTCTGACCAAAGGCATCTGGGCCCCTCCAGGGTGTTGTTATGGCTTAAATGAACCCGCGGATCTCACCCAGGGCTTAGATGAACCCGCGGATCCCACCCAGGGCTTAGATGAACCTGCGGATCTCACCCAGGGCTTAGATGAACCTGCGGATCCCACCCAGGGCTTAGATGAACCCGCGGATCTCACCCAGGGCTTAGATGAACCCGCGGATCCCACCCAGGGCTTAGATGAACCCGCAGATCTCACGCAGGGCTTAGATGAACCCGCGGATCTCACCCAGGGCTTAGATGAACCGGCGGATCTCACGCAGGGCTTAGATGAACCCGCGGATCTCACCCAGGGCTTAGATGAACCCGTGGATCTCACCCAGGGCTTAGATGAACCCGTGGATCCCACCCAGGGCTTAGATGAACCTGCAGATCTTGTCCATGACTCAGAGCCAAAGCCTTGGTGCCGGGGAGTGGGGTGTCTTTTCCCACGTTGGCCTGGGCCTTTGGTGCTCTAATCCAAAGGAGCAGTGGTGGGAAACCTGGCAGTGTCTGGAGGGAGATGGGGCTGGGGAATCTGCACTCTGAGATCCGAGCCCTTCCCTTCCCTTCCCTGGTGACAGATGCTCCTCCTGAACTGTGAGCCTGCGGTTTGGGTGTGCAGCATGCACACGATGCCCAGGGCAAGGGCCTGGAACTCTTTCACTGTGGCCCTGCTGGGCTTCCCACCAGCAACTGTCCACCTCCCCACAACCTCCCGCCATCTCCGGAGGCACAGCTCTCCTTCCCTCCAGGCTCTACCCCCTTGCCTCCTCCTCCAGGGAGCCCTTCCTTATCCCCCAGCTAGAAGTGGGTCCCCCTCCCTCCTGATCTCCCTGTCTTTCAGGGGCTCAGGAGTGTCTGCACAGTAAGCCAAGGTGAGAAGGCCAGTGAGATATTTGGTAAGGGGAGCAGCGGACGCGCCTGACCTGATTAGGCCTTCACATGTCCCCAGTGGCTTTCTGAGCCCATGGGTCACTAGTGAGACCCCAGGTGTGGCAGGTAGGAGCAGGGGCATGTGGTGTGACCTGGCTGCAGAATTAGGAAGGCTTCGCCCACCCGTGATGGTGTTCATCGCAGCCGGATGTGACTAAGAATTACATACTGTAAATGGGCGTTTCTGTCTTTAATGGGCTTTTTAAAAAAATTTATTGGAGGCTTTACTGTTTCTGGGTAATGAAATCCATTATCTGGTTTTCAGAGGAACACTTAGAAGATAAAATTATTGGAATGAATAAACAATGCAATATTTGTACCTAAACATTCCTTTAAAACACAATGGAAAACGTTTCTTCAGCACTCTTGATGTTTTGACCGTTCGGCAACTGTAAACTAAACGGTGTCGTAAAACGGAGCAGGAAGCAGCGCGTTCGTCTTCATCAGGATGATTCCTGTGCGTTTCCTCAGAGGATCTGGGACGTAACCAGTGCGTGTTAGGATCGCCGGAGGGACAGGAGGGGAGTGCTTCTTTTTGTGGCTGTCAAAGCCAAGGCCGAAAGAGTGCTGGAGGTGGGCAGCGGGGCTCGGCTGGGGGGACCCGGTGACCCTGGTGAGGGGCGTGGCAAGGGCTGCTTCTTGGCTGAGCCCCAGCTCCTCACCTTTGAACTGCAAGTGGTGTCACCTGGGGAAGCTGCCCTGGAGGACCACCGTGTGGTCAGATCAGCCAGTGGGTGGGAAAGTGCTGAGCAGGGGCAGAGGGCCTGCACCCTGGTGACGGCTCCCACTGAGGTCCTTGGAGGGCGCCACTCCAGCCTGTCAGCAATGGGATCCCCCGAAACTCCTGACTCCACAGCCATGTGACAGGAAGAGGTCCCCTGGGGAAGGGGAAGGGAAACCCTGGGAAGGGGTGTCGGGAGAACAGAGTGTCCTCCCCACCTGAGAACCAAGCCCCATCATGTGCACAGCCCCGGGGGTCATGGGCTTTGTGAAAGGTCTGGCTGGGCCTGAGCCCGGCTCCCAGCTCAGCCACTGACTGTGTATGGTCCCCCCACTAAAGGAGGCTTCATAACTTCAGGCTGTTCTCCAGACAGATGGCGATTCCTTGATCGCATGAGGTCCTGGCGGGGCTCAGCTGAGAGGTTGTGTGTGGAGGGTGTTTTGTCAGTTGGAGAGGACTCTGCACACGCTAAGGTTCCAGGCCAACTCCTCCTTCCGCTTGTGTCCAGGGCAGTGGGGGCCCGGGATGGATTCAGACTTCATAATCACCAGACCAGGTGCACGTCCTTGCTGTGTGACTTTGGTTAAATTACTTAACCTCTCTGGACCTCCAGTTCCTCATCTGTGAAAAAGAAGATGATGATCTTTCTGTGCTGGTGTCCTGTGAGAACTGGAGACAGCATCTGTGAAGTGGCCAGTGGTGACCGCGGCCATCGCTGTGTGATCCTGGGCTGGGTGCCTGGCTGGTCTCATTCTGTTTTCTCGTCTGTGAAAGGACAGAATTTGATGAGTCAATTTTTGAAGGTCCCTGTTCATTATTTGATTTTATTCCTCTTTCCAGGTGTACACTAATTTTTTTCATAATTATAATATTTGAAGCCCAATGATTTAATCAGACTTTGGCAAAAATAACTGGTCACCTTAAGAGACACAAAGGTTACGGAGATGGAGAATTCTACTCGTGGCCTAACTGAGAAAGGCTGGCTTCTGTGTTAGGCCAGGGTGTGAAGATGGCTCAAAGGGTGGGACCTGTGAGAGCTTGTGTCTGGCACTGGAGGGAGGGATACTTGATGAGCCACTGGATGAGGCCAGCAGGGTTTCTGCTATCTCCGGAAGCTTCATGGGCCCCTTGGTTTTTATTGTAAGTCAGTTTGGCAGTGGTCTGTGGGATTTTGCAGTTTGTATCAGTCAGGATAGGTAGATAGTGCTGCAGTAACAAACACCCCCACATCTTAGTGGCTCTAAAGAATCGTGTTCCATTATCTCACTGTTATATGGGTTAACTGAACCCCCTGTCTAGTTATTGCTTGGTTGTGATCAGATAGTGGCTGGGACTGGAGTCCTTTGAAGACTCAGTCAGTCTGGGTGTCCAAGCTGGTTTCTTCACTGGCATTTTGAGTACCTGGGCTGGAATGGCTGGAAGAGCTTGGGACTAGCTGGTGTCACTCTCTCTCCTGCAGCCTCTTCATGTGGCTTGAGCTTCCTCACAGCATGGTGGTCCCAAGAGCAACTGTTAGAAGAGTAGAAGTGGAAAAAAGGTGGAAGCCACCCGTGTCTTAAGGGCGAAACCAGAAGCCAGCACAGTGTCCCTTCAGTTGCATTCTATGGGCCGAGTACTTGCAGTGAAAACCCAGGTTCAAGGGGAGGGGACACATTCACCTTTTGATGGGAGGAGTGTCAGAGAATTTGTGGCCATCCTTACTGTGCCACTGTCATCATTTGTGAGGGCTTATAGGGCAACAGGTCCTTATCTAGGGGCTTTCCTGTGTCACTTCATTCAAGCCTCAATAACGTCCAGGGAGATGGGACTATCACAGTCCCTGTTCATAGATGAGGAACTAAAGGCGGAGGGGGATGTACCTTGCTCAAGTCCTCACATGGAGTATGTGGTGGAGTTGGATTCAAACACAGAGCTCCCTTCCCCTGCAGCAGTATTGACACGTGCAGTGTAGACTGCAGCAAAGCAGATGCCAGGAGCTGCGGCCTTCCTGGCTCTGGCGAGAGCTGGGTTTGCCCACTCAGATATGCTCCACATGGCCCCTGCGCAGGGCCTGTGTGCGTGTGAGCATGCCCTCGGCAGGCTGAGGCAGGAGTGAGTCTTCTCTAAGATGGGTGGGCTGGGCACGGTGGCTCACGCCTCTAATCCCAGCACTTTGGAAGGCTGAGGCGGGTGGATCACCTGAGTTCGGGAGTTTGAGACCAGCCTGGCCAACATGGTGAAACCCCATCTCTACTAAAAATACAAAAATTAGAAGGGTGTGTTGGCGCACACCTGCAGTCCCAGCTACCTGGGAGGCTGAGGCAGGCGAATCACTTGGACCCGGGAGGCAGAGGCTGTAGTGAGCCAAGATCATGCCACTGTACTCCAGCCTGGGCGACAGAGGGAGACTCCATCTCAGAAAAAAAAGAAAAGAGAAAAAGCGGAGTTGAAGGCCCGCTTCTACCCAGCAGCTCTCCTACCACCGCGGCCTCTTTGTCTTTGAAGGTTTCTTTTCTGCAGGCTGCTCTACGCGTCCTTAAAAAAAAAACAACCCCACGGATTCCCGTTAACGGGAAACACGCTGGCTCTTCTGGTGTGGTTTTAAGTCAGCCGGCCTATTCCAGAGACATTTCGTTGTGAGTATTAATGAAAACAACATGCATTTTTCTGTGTTTCCATAGAGACTTCCCAAGATTTATGTCCCCAAGACCTATCTTTGGATCCTGTGGAATAATTGTGTACCCAACGTCCCCTGATAGTCTGCAGGTCTCCCCAGCTGAGAGGCAGATGTTGAGGCTATTTGTGTATGAAACAGAGAAAGGACAGACTTAACCAGACGTGGGTCTTTCATGTATTTGGGGGGTGCGAGGTGTCAGAGTATAAAGTGGGGAGGCTGAGGAGCAGCTGGGCAGGCGGACTTTCACGGCTGTAGTTGGGGCTGTTTGGCTGGGGCTGCCAAGAACAGTGGGTTCCCACTCACTTAGTTACTTAATAGTAGAAACCCAGGCTTTCACCAAAGGCAAGAACGGGGCCTTTTAATATGGGCTCGTTGCTGGAACCACCATGGCACCAGGGCAGGCTGGCCAGTGGGCACAGGGCCAGCCACCAGAGGCAACATGGAATTCTTGTGGGGATGCTGGACTTGGATTTGAGAGGGCAGAGTTGTCTCTGTCTGCCGCCAAAGACTAGGTGACAGGCTGAGAGAGCTCTGTGGATCCCAGTATCCTTCTCTGTAAAATGGGTGCATCGAGGGTGCCTTTGACTTGCAGGTGACTGAAGTCCAATTCAAAGTAGCATGAGAAGAAAATAGGACTGGATGACGCTGCATCATGGAAAGTTTCAAGGGTAGTGGGCAGCTTCAGGCGTGGCTTGTTCCAGGGGCTCACACAATGCCTTCTGAGCCCACTTTTCTTGCTCTCTGGTCTCTGCTGAGGGATTCGCTCTGGAGGTAATAAGGAGTCACCATAAAATTGTATTAGGGAATTGAACAATCAAGTTTTTTTTTTTTTAAAAAAAAACACAAATATTTGAAACACGGAGGCCGGGCGTGGTGGCTCACGCCTGTAATCCCAGCACTTTGGGAGGCCGAGGCGGGTGGATCACGAGGTCAAGAGATCGAGACCATCCTGGTCAACATGGTGAAACCCCATCTCTACTAAAAACACAAAAAATTAACTGGTCATGGTAGCACATGCCTGTAATCCCAGCTACTCAGGAGACTGAGGCAGGAGAATTGCCTGAACCCAGGAGGCGGAGGTTGCGGTGAGCCGAGATCGCGCCATTGCACTCCAGCCTGGGTAACAAGAGCGAAACTCCGTCTCAAAAAAAAAGAAAAGAAAAGAAACACGGGGGGAGGGTTGGGGGGACCAGGACTGATTTTTCACCTTGTCTAGTTGTTGGAGCATCTCACATTGTAGTGTACAGGAGGGCTCACTAAGCTCTAATGTGCTCTTCTCAGGATAGGAGTTATCTCAATGTGATGGCAAGAAGTGTTGGATTAAGGTGACCAGGATTCTGTCCTTGGCTCCAACACTTTCACAGGTTCTGTGGCTCTGGGGGGGTTGGAGGGGGGTGGGGTGCATTCCTGCCTAAGCCTCAATGCCCCTTTGGGTAAATGGGTATGATAGGATCCGACACACCCCCGCACCCCAGCACCACATTCCAGGCAGGAAGAAGGTGATGGGGAGGTGAGAAGTCCTCCAGAGACCGAGGCTTTTGAAAAAGTGATGCGACTTTGCTTATGTCTTATTGGTCATAAGTGGATCATGTGGCCACCTCTACAGCTCCCCTGGAGTCCAGGAAGCGGGTGTCTCAGCTGAGCATGTTGCCTCTGGGTCAGATTTGGGATTGGGTGGCAAGGAGAAAGGGGAGAGCAGGGACAGGGTGGCCCTCATTTTGGAGACAGGAGCTACTGATGACAGTGGCCAGTACTTGTCACACACATCCCTCTGACTGTGCCTCTCTAAATGTACGGTCCCATTCATGTCACTTGCAAGGTAGGAAAAAGGTTTGGGAAGACCTTGAGTCTCCACCTCCCTGCCCCTGGCAGCACCACCCTCAGCAGTGAGCCCCTCACCCCTGGTCTGAGTCACGCTGCAGAGCTGAGATGCCACCTGGCATCTGGGGGCCAGCAGCATTTGTGGAGGTTGGAGAGCTGCCAGGGGGACCCGAGGCAGGAGAGTGGAGGGCAGGGTCTTCTAGACTGAGGGTGAGCAGGGGCCCTGGGGGAGGAGACTCTAGGAGCTGAGGGCCACTGTGGCTGGGAGGGAGGGCATGCTGGGGCCAGGTGTGGGCAGGATGGGCCTGGGTGGGGCAGGGCGGGGCTCAGGGCCAGGAGTGCATGGACTTAGGGCAAACCAACAGTTGCTGGGGGCTGGTCACGAGGGTGCTCTGTCTCCTCACCCCTCCTTTTTTTTATGGACTGTTCTTATGGTTGGACTTTTTCATTGAACATGTGTTAACTTTTATAATGCAAAAGAAATAATAAAGCGATTTGGCTTTTGAAAATAAAGGCTCTCCGTACTTCCCCAAATGTCTTTGCGTCACACAGCTTCTCCTTTTTCTTTTACTTTTTTTTTTTTTGGAGATGGAGTTTGGTTCTCATTGCCCAGGCTGGAGTACAGTGGTTTGATCTCGGCTCACCACAGCCTCCGCCTCCCAGGTTCAAGCGATTCTCCTGCCTCAGCCTCCCAAGTAACTGGGATTACAGGGGCCCACCACCATGCCTGGCTAATTTTTTGTACTTTTAGTAGAGATGGGTTTTCACCATGTTGGCCAGGCTGGTCTCGAACTCCTGAACTCAGGTGATCCACCCACCTCAGCCTTCCAAAGTACTGGGATTACAGGCGTGAGCCACAGTGCCCGGCCGGCAGCTCCTCTTTATTAGCTCTACCTTCATAAGCTCCGAGTGACCTTGCAATTCATCGCCCAAACCGGGACACTTCTGAGTGGGTCTGGGGTGCGGGAGGGGTTGGCACTATGCCGGCCTAATGGGTGTCAACAGGGACTGTTGCAGGCGGGGAGGGCCCTTCCTCACCTAAACCCCAAACAGATGAGGTTTCTAAAAATTATTGTAGACAAAAATCTCCAACCAGCCTGGTTCCTCATGAGTGGCAATCCAAAATCATTATTATATTTCATTTAGAAAAAATGGAAACTGTCGAATGGAAAATCCCCCTTAGCTGGCCGGGTACGTGGCATTATCTCTGTTCCCCAGATGGAGCCTCAGGAAGCCGCATGACTGGTCCTAGCTCAGGGCCAGCATTTGGGATGGAGACCACAGCTTGGACCGCTGACGCTGCCTGGACTCAGCCTCCCAATCCCCAGCTGGGCTCACCCCCACACGGCTGTCTTTTCCCAATTCAAGAGGCACCTGGGGGATTTAGGGCATCCTGTGATCACAGCCATTGAAGTAGCAAAGCCTGGCCGTCCCAGCCTTTGAGCTCTCCTGAGCAGCTGGGCTAAGGATGCCAGCTCTCATCACCATCCCTTTCTCAGGCTCCCTTATCCCCAGGAGCCCTGCCCACAAAGTTTGTGGCAGGGATGACGACCTGAGCCTTGCAGGGGAGAAGGGACCCTCCTCAGGGGCAGCTCTGGGGTTCAGGGCCCCAAGGTTCTGTCCTGAATCCGTGTCCCTATGTCCCCGTGTCCCTGCCTGCCTCCAGTCCCCTGTTTATGACATACTCAGTTTATTCTGAGCAGTGACACAGGCCATCCCCCTGTTCTCATCAGGGATCTGTAACTCATTCCAGGCCCAGCGAAGGTGCTACAGAAGAGGGATGGTGCTCACTGCAGAGGCACATGAGGACCCCTCTGGTGCCTGCCTTTATTCTCCAGGTGCATGTTAAGCTCCCACTGAATGCCAGAGCAGAAGAGGTGTCCAGGGGGCCAATGGCCAGGGTTCCCCCAGCTCCCTCCCATATGAGGTAGTCTCATAGGAAGGACACAAACCAAGGATGCAGGGCCCGCAGGGACCCTGGGGAGGAGGTGACATGAGCTGGGCTGTGAAGGCATGCTGTATGGTGACAGATGCCCAGCTCCTGAGGGGCCAGGGAGGACGTCCTGCCAAGGCAGCCTCTCCAGGTGGGCAAGAGGCCCCTGCCCTGCAGGAGGGTGCATGGCCCGAACCCACCTCCCAAAGAAGCCCCAGGATTCCATGGATGGAATTCGCCTCTTCCCATAGCTGGGTGCTCGTTCCTTGTGACCCGGGTCCCAGGCAGCTTTGTTCTCAGGGTAAGAGTTACATGAAAAAAAGCTCATCATCGCTCATCATCAGAGAAATGCAAATCAAAACCGCGATGAGATGTCTTACCCCAATCAAAATGGCTAGTATTAAAAAGACAAAAAATCACAGATGTTGGCATGGATGCAGAGAAAAGGGAACTCTTACGCACTGTTGGTGGGAATGTAAACTAGTTCAGCCGCTGTGCAAAAGAGTATGGAGATTTCTCAAAGAGCTAAAAATAGAACGATCATCAAATCCAGCACTCCTACTGTGAAGTATCTACCCGAAGGAAAGAACCTAGTGCATCCAAAAGATACCTGCCTGTATGTGTTTGCACATGCAAGTCCTATGCACTGTTCACAGTAGCAAAGATGGAATCAAGCTAAGTGTGCATCCATGGATGAACAGTTAAAGGAAATGTGGCGTAGAAACACAACGGAATACTATTCTGCCGTGAAAGCGTGTGCAGCTGTATCTTCTGCAGCAGCATAGATAGAACTGGAAGCCATTCTCTTAAGTGAAACAAACAAGGTTTGGAGAGTCTGATACCGCATGCTCTCACTCGTAAGTGGGGACTAAGGATGTGTGTCCCCAGGCTGAAGAGTTGGGAGTGATTGTGGAGATTTTGACGGGTGATGGGTGGACAATACGTTGGTGAATGGGTATAACGTACATTATTTGGGTGATGGATACGCCCATTATGCCATTTATGTGCATAACAAAATTGCACATGTACCCTGTAAATCTGTACAAATAAAAAGGAAAAAAAAAGAGGGGTGGGCTGACACCCAGGGCCTTGGGAATTCCGTGGATGTGGCTCCGGACGCCCTGAGCCAGTGCTGGCCGTACGGGCGTGGGCTGGTGACTGACTGGGCCTCCTGGTCTGCATCAGGAGGATTCTAACAAGAATGACGTAGTGCTGTTGAGAGCAGCGCCTCTCACGTTCCCATGCAGAGAGCCCCTGGGGACCTGTTAGAGTCAGCTCTGACTCAGCAGCTTTGGGCCAGCTGTGCTCCCATGAGGTCCCAGGGGACCTGATGCCACATCTGCAGCCCAAGCATGGGCGATGGGGAGAGCACGGGTGGGAGGTGGCCGCCGTGCACAGATGAGTATGTAAGCATGTTTGTGAGTGTGAGTGTGTATTCACTCAGCAAAGCACTGAGCGGTCAAGCCAGGCTCCTGCCCTAACGGGGGTGACAGTCCCATGCAGAAGAAGGCAAGCTGTTTTCAGTGTAACCAGTGCTTCCTGTGCAGTTTCTGTGGGCCTTGGGAGAATCTAAACCGTGGCTAAGCAGGGAGAGCTTCCTGGAGGAGGCGGCTTTCAGCTGGGCCCTAAAGGGAGATCCTTGTTCATCTTCCTATCAGCTTAAGTTCCTGGCAGATGCAGGAGCCTCGGTATGAATGGGCTCAGTGAAATAGAATTGAAGTGAGTTGGATCGAATTGCTGGGGAGTGTGGGAGGCAGACATGGGAGACGGCATTGGAGAGGGTGTGCTGGGGCACGGCTGTGATGAGGGGCCAGCCTGTCTGAGCCGATGGATTGCTGGAGCCTGAAGCTGGATGCCTTCTCCCTATCCCAGTGGTCCGGAGACAGGCCCGAGCTCCGGGGCTCAAGAAGCTGGTTAGCCTCATCCCTTCCGGCTTGGATCAGAGGCCAGGAGGGGACCGGCTTTCTCCAGGGGACCTTCTTCTGACAGTCATGACTGAGAAACGGTCTGCTTTTCCTACCTCTCGTCTAACTGGGCCTCCGGTGCTGTCTGTCCACCTGACTCAGACAGGCCAGGATGTGCCCTGGGCAGAGCGGCTGTGCAGTGCAGCCAGCAGAGGCCCGGGGTTGGAGCGTGGGGACCCGGATCTGGCCCCACTGAGGCTGGTCTAGCTGGGCAGGTCGTGCAGTCTCTCCAGGTCTCTGCCTCCTCGCTTGCCCAGGGTCTACAAACTCAGACCTCTTCAGGTGCCAGGAGGCCACAGGTGTCAGGGGCAAGTGTCCTGGGGAATAGCCCTAGGACCTGGGGTAGGGAGAGGCCCTCGGGAGTGGGGAGAGCATGCCTGGTGAGCACATGCCTGCGCAGAGGGGGCTGCCTCGAGGGAGCAGGGAGCAGTATTTCCAGATCTTTGGATTCTTTTGGAGAATCTGGAAGTATGTACTGGAGGGGGCTTTCCTGGTTTTAAATATTGATGACCAATTAAAAATTAAAAAACAAAACACCATATGTCACAAATAAAAGCCACCTGTGGCCCAGACTTGGCCCCTCAGATGGCAGTTTGCAGCCTCTAGGCAGGAACTCTAAACTGTAGGGATATATTCATTCATTCATTTATTCATTCATTCATTTATTCATTGAATACTCACAGATGCAAAGGCCTTTGCTGGGAACTGGGGGATTACAGAGCTTAACTGGAAATAGATTATACCCTTCAGCTCAGAGCCTGGGAGGCAGGAAAACCCCAAATCAAAGATAATGTGCTTACCATGAACAGAGAGGAAGCTGTGCCAGCTGGGCCTGGCAGAAATCAGCTGTGTCTTGCATGATGGGGGGTTGGGACTGTGGGGGTGTTGGGGAAGGGGACATCCAGGATGAGCAGACATGCTGGGGGCAGGCTTTGGGGTCTGATAGGGGAAGAGGCCAGAGCCGGATGGGGCTGGAGGGGTTGGGGATCCAAATGAACTGAATCTTCAGGCCGAGTGTGGGCGCCGGCCCCAGCCACCCATTCCCAGCATCCTTTGGATGTGGGTGTCACTGGTAGAGACTCAGGGGTCATTAATTTGTGGCTCCCGGGCATTCGCTGGTGGTTTGAGGAACTTCTCAGTGTTTCTAGAAAAGAACAGGTTTTGCTATTTTAGCATCTGGGAGACCTGTAGGGCAGGAGAGGGAGAAGGGATATTTTTAGAATGTGTGAAACTTGGCCAGGCTCCCTGGGGCCCTGGAGCGGGCAGGTGGCCAGGGAACAGAAGTGATCTTTCATGCAGATGGTGACCTCCCCAGGTCTCTGCAACCCAGCAGAACAGATTGGCGATCAGTTCAGGCTCCTGTGCCCTGCGTTGGGAGTGCCCACCAAGAACCCTAAATGGGGAAGGGGTCAGGTTTTGCTCAGCACTGACCTTGCTGTGTGAGGGCAGGGAGACCCAGGCCCTGGGGGGTGGGGGTGGGAACTCCCAGGGGCTCCAAGAAAAACCAGTGTAAGTGCGGGCCCTGAGAGGCAGCAGGGCAGGGAGAGCGTCTCCCCATTGTGAGGGTGGCAGAGTGGCTCTTCCAGGCAGGGAGGCCTGGGCTTGTGTCCTGCACCCTGACTGAGAGTATGTCCTTGGCAAGTCCCTTCCCCTGCCTGAGTGCCAGACTTGTCACCCATACAGGGCGGCAACAGGAAGAGAAGGGCATGAATGGGAAGCTCCTGAAAGATGCCACACGCTCTACCCCGTGTGTGCCCACTCTCCTCTGGCCTTCCCTAGCTTCTTGTCCTTCTCTGCCTGCTCTGTTGCTCTATGCCCTGGAGGTGAGTTTCCAGCTCACTTACCTGACCTCCCTGGCCCTGGTCTCCCACTGGGTTTGGCCAATGGAGGCGCCAACAGGAGGTGGAAGGAAGGAAGAGGATGGGATATGCGTTCCTGTAACTTTCCCCTAAGACCTGGCGTTGCTGTGTTTGCTGCGTTCCTCTGTCCACAGTTCCACAGCTCAGCCCTGGCCCATGGCTATGGCTCTCACCTGCCCAGGTATCTCTGCTCCATCCTCTTCCTCCTTCAGTGTTGGGGGAGAGGCAGCTTTCAGCAGGGGCAGGGTGCTTCCGCTGCATCCCCTGCTGGCTCCAGGCCTCTGTCCACACCTCTGGGATTTGCCCTTTCTTTAAATTCTCTTCTATTAACTGTGTGGTTGCTTGTTCAGACCCTGGCTGACACAGGTGTATCTCATTTAATCCTTACCATAGTCAATTAAAAAGTGATGCAGTCATCCTCGTTTTACAGATGTGGAAGCTGAGGTCCACAGAGTTAAATTACATGACTGGGGGATTTGCATCCAGGCTGTCGGACTGAGGACCTCCTCAGAACCCACATTCCCAAGCACAGATGGGGTCATGGGGCTCACATTACATGACTGGGGGATTTGCATCCAGGCTGTCGGACTGAGGACCTCTTCAGAACCCACATTCCCAAGCACAGATGGGGTCATGGGGCACACGGGGCTTGCACTCTGTCCTCGCAGGCCCAGGGCATGTGGCAGGTGTTTGAGAGATGGATGCTGTGCTGAGGGCGCTCTTCCTGGTGGGAGTGCTGTGCTTCACCTGGAACAAGAGCCGTCCCTGATGTCAGGCTCAGAGGTGCCCTTGGTGCAGCCCCTCTGGAAGCCATCTTGCTCCTTATGCTGTGTCCTGGCCAGCCCATTCTCCAAAGTAGCAGCACCTGCCTCCCCTCCCGCCTCCCTCCCTACCCTGGCTCTGCCTGAGGTGGTCTAGACCCCTCACTGTCTTGCATTTTCTGTTTCTCTCCTAGTCATCATCTCATTCACACTTTACATGCCCTTGGGGTTCATAGCATCTCCCCATTTTACAGATGAGGACCTGACACTCTGACACTCTGAGAAGAGGAGCCAGCTCCCTGCATTGCTGCAGATGAAGTGGAGGAGTGAGATTTGTTCATGTGTGGGGCTGACTCCAAAGCCTGTGGGTTCACGACTGGGCCACCCAGCCTGTTGGACAGGACGAAGTTTCCTCTGACAGCCCAGGCTGGTGCAGGCAGGGGCTGAGAGGTATTGGGGGGAACACAGAAGTTCCTGCATCTGTGCTGCTGCTGCCCCCCACACCCCCCCACTTACTTGTCCTGCCCTCCCAGGCCTGGTTGGGGAGGGGTAAAATAGAGCCACCTTCTCCCCTTTTCTGTTTCAGGACTCGGCAGCCAAGTGAGAACCCCTGTGTGGGAACTTTTCTTTTCCCTGTGGGTGTGAGGGGACTGGGCAGCCAAAGGGTGGGGAGGGGACCGCTGCCCTGGATGCCCAGAACCTTCTGGCCAGTTGCCCCCTGAGGGGCTGGATTTCCTCCTCTCTGTGGCCACTCAAAGTGGTCTGCTGTGTGGATTTATCACAGGAGGGTCAGAGGGCCACACCTGCTCTCTGCCTGAGTTCCTCTGTCTGCCTCAAGCCTCCTCCCACCTCCCCACTCCCAGGAACACCAAGCAACAAATTGCTATGATTCATCCATCAATGGATTGATTGATGGGCTGGTCTAGGAGTCACTCAACAAACATGTCATTTGCTTTACTGACCCTGGGCTAGTGGGCTTTCAGCAGTTGGTGGTGGAATGAATGAATGAATGAATGAATGAGTGGGCAGGAGCTGTGATGGTTACTATCCCAAATGGTCATGGGCTGTGTTGGAGATGACATGCCAAATATAGGAACCTAAACCAGGTAGAAAAGTTCTCTGCCTCCTGCAAGACACACACACAGAGAGTTAAGGGGCAACTCAGGGTGGTAAGGAGGGCAGAACCAGAGAGGCTTCCTGGAGGAGGTGGCATTTCAGCAGGGCCTTGAAGGCCCACTGGTGCTGGAGACGCAGTGGGGAAAGCCAGGAAGATGCAGTGTGACCCTCTTCCTTCTGTCCTCACAACCTCCCACGAGCAGGGTCTGTGAGCCCTTTCACAGATGGGGACACTGAGGCTCAGAGAGGTGGAGAATCTTTGAGGTGCGCATGGCCCTGAACTTACTTGATCACGGTCCCTGTTTTGTTGTTTTTACCTTGGAGCACTCATCAACATCTGCCAGACGCTGTTTGGGAAAAACGGTCTCAGAGGATGGAGTTCTAACTCACGGTCGTGCTGGCTTCCCTCCGTGTGGCCTATGGGTGCTGGAACCAGCCTGGGCGTTCTCCGGCTTCCTGTCCCCTTATGACCTTGTATAACTGGAAAATGTCAATTGCTCTGTTGTCTAACATTACATTTTGGCAGCAGGCATTTGATCCAGCTTGCGGAGGCCGGAGGGGCTGGTGATTCTCTTGAGAGTTTGGAGGCCCTTCAAAGGGAAGAGACGGGGCTCCCAAGGCAGCCCAGACAGGGCTTTGCGGTGGCCATAAATGTGTCATATTTAGCTCTGTGGCCAGGCAGACAGCATTGCTTCATTAGTAAATGTGCTGTTTGTCTGCCATGCCTGTGTGGCCAAGGCATGAGATTATATTTATTGAATGCAAATCATGCCACAGACATTTATTTCTCTGTCTTGCTGTTTACTCCTTCCTTTCTCTCCATCCCAGATTTATGAAACATATGGATCTTCTCTTTAAACAATCCCTCAAAAGCTCTGGCTTGCAAATTAGTTCCTTGAATGATCAGCTGTACATATCCTGCATTTAATAAATTCAGTTATTAAGGAAGCCGCAATTGATTATTCAATTACACCGGATTGGGAATCAGGCTGCTTGGCAAGCTGCCTGAGGCACTGGAATGAGTAATAATAAGAGGAGAAAACACTTCGGAACCAGCCTTTCCATCAACATGCCCTGCTGTAAGAGAGCTCAGAGGCTGTGCCCAGGGCACAGCCCCGGGCAGGGGCCCTAAGGGCATGGTCCCTGATACCTTCTGACTGAAGAAATTAGTGAGCCAGCCCACTGAGGATTCTTTCCATTTGTTTTGTGTGGATTGGGAAATTTACATTATGTATGAAATTTGCAATTTGCATTTAATTCTAAGGAAAACCCTGGACAATATTGATAAATACATTTTATGTGTATACAAAACAGATGTGAGCAAGATATGGAGGTTCTGGGAGTGGAAGTGTGTGTGATGAAATTAGCTCATAAACATGGTGTTCATACAGGGGGAAGATGATAATGGAGATGCCAGAAGGCCTCAGCAGAAATGAAGGATCTGATCTACCCATCTACCTATCCATCCATCCAGCCACCTACCCATCCATCCACCCATCCATCTATCCATTCATTTACCTATCTATTCACCCATCCATCCATCCATCCATCCATCCATTCACCCACCTATCTATCCACCCACCCATCCATCTATCCACCTATCCATTCACCCACCTATTCATCCATCCATCCATCCATTCATCCATCACCCACCCATCTATCCACCTATCCATCCATCTATCCATCCATCTGCCTATCCATTCACCGACCTATCCATCATCCATCTATCCATCCATCCATCCATCCATCCATCTACCCATCCATCCACCTATCTATTTACCCACCTATCTATCCATCCATCCATCCATCCATCATCCATCTATCCGTCCATCCACCCATCCATCCATCTGCTTATCCATTCACTCACCCATCCATCCAACTATCCATCCATCCATCTGCTTATCCATTCACTCACCCATCCATCCAACTATCCATCATCCATCTATCCATCCATCCACCCATCCATCCATCTGCTTATCCATTCACTCACCCATCCATCCAACTATCCATCCATCCATCTATCCATCCACCCACCCATCCATCCACCCATCCATCTATCCACCTATCATTCATCCATGTATCCATCCATCCATCCATCCATCCATCTACCCATCCATCCATCCATCCATCCATCCATCCATCCATCCATCCATCCATCCATGGCCTATTCCTGTAGGCCACTGCTTAAGCTCTGGGATAGCAGGATAACAAGACAGACATAGGCCCCTGTCCTCTCAGAGCTTCCAGTGTAGTGTGGGGGAAACCAGATGAGAAGCAAATCAACAAATATGATTCCCTGGTAATTGCTGGTAGCAATAGGTTCTATTAGGGAAATACATACAAGGTGACAGGCAAGAAGCTGGCTGGGGGCACTTTGGCGAGGGGGTCAAAGAGGGCCTCTGAGGAGGCGGCTGGGAGTATGCAGTCATCCTGCTGAGGATTCCCATGGGGGATCACTGGGCACCCTGACAGTGACCCCACACAGCCCTCAGCAGGAACTCCCTGTCCGTGCATCCTGGGTATCATGAGGCTCACAGCCAGGATTTAGGCACTGCTTTTCTTTAGGCTGTGTCTGGAGAAGGTGTAGAGACTCAGAACACAGTCCAGATGTTCTTGGGAAAATCACCCCAGAGCTCAGATGGCCAGTGCAGGACCCTGTGGTCCAGGTTTGAGGAGCTCCAGGAGTCCCAGGAATGAGGTCTCTGTCCTGTTTGTTCTTAGGGACTTGTCCTAACAGTTTATATGCCCTGCCTGCTGCTCCAGGGCTGCTGCAGAGGGAAGAACAGGGGCGTTGAATCCAGATACCTGCGATTAAATCTGCAAGCCTTGGTGTCCTTACCTGTGAAATGGGTACCATGCCAACCTCCACCCCCTCATGGGAAAATGCAGGTGCAGGAAGTAACCAGATTGTTTTAAATACTCAGTAAATGACAGTTGTATTAGTAGTAAGAGGACTTTGAGTCATTGTTGAAATCTGTAAAAAGGTCACCTGGTGTCGTGGAAGGAAAGTGGACTGAGAATGGGGAGGCCAAGGAGTCCCATCCCTCCCTGGTTTCCCTGAACTCAGTTGTGACAAAGCCTAGCCTGGAGGAGCAGGAAGGACCTTGTCAAAGAAAGTGCCCGTCATTCTGGTTCTGTGATGCTGGTGGCACAGGCTGGGCAGGATGCTGGCCAGCTGTCGATCATCATCTACCTCACTGTCCTGGCGTGTCTGACCTGATTGCGAACCTGCCGTGTGTGTGAAGTTGGTGTGGAGTTCGCACGGACTCCTTCCTGGCTCCAGGTTCTCCTGCATTTGGCCAAGAAGGCTTGTCTAGCAGCTGGCTTCAGCTAAGCCTGTAGTCTCTGCTGCCTGGTTGTTGAGGTGTCTGGGGCACAGGGCTGTCACTGTGGAGTGACGGTGAGATGGTGTCCTTCTGGGGAAGGCGCTGTGCGGCCCGTTTAATTGGGGGTGGTATTCTTCTCCTGTGACTGAAACTAGGCCAGGCTCTTGCCAGCCCTGGGGCATCGGGTGCTGGGAGCAGCCTCCCTGGTCTGCTCTCTGCAGTCCCGACCTCCACTCCCCTCCAGCTGCAGACCCCGAGGATGCAGGGGAGACGAGGAGACCTCCCAGGCCTCCCTCTGGGAGGCCCTGCTGCTGGCTAGAGCCAGAGGTCCCCAGCAATGGCCAGTCCTGCCCTCACCTTGCCATGCCAGACCCCAGCCTGAAGCTGCTCATTCCCCCGCAGTGCCTGCCTCGAGCCATCATTCCCACTTGGCTGCTCCTCTGGTGTCGCTGCCCCTCAGAGTCCTTCCCAGGCCCTGACACCAGCTCCCATGCTGCCCTGGCACCAGCCTTCCCCCGTGCCTCTGAAGTCTGGGCCTGCACCCGGCTTCTGCTCCCTTCAGGGCTGGGTTAGTTTCCCGAGACTGCTGTAACCAAGGACCACAAACTGGGTACTTAAAACCACAGCACTTTATTCTCGCACAGTCCTGGGGGCTGGAAGTCAGACAGCAAGGTGTGGGTGCGCTGGTTCCCTCTAAAGACTTCGGGGGAGGCTCCTGCCTCTCCAGCTTCTGGCACCTCCAGGTGTTCCCAGGCTGCAGTGCTGCCGCCCCATTATCTGCCCGATGGGCCTCCTCCCTGCCTTCTCGTCTGTGTCTCCTATGAAGACATCCATCACTGGCATCAGGGCTGCCTAGGGTCTTCCAGCGTGATCTCATCTGGAGATCATCACATCTGCAAAGACCCCTTCTCCAAATGAGGCCCCATTCACAGGGGCCAGAGGTCAGGACATGGACATCTCTTCCCAGGGGCTGCGGTGTGGTCCACTGCTGGGCTGCATTCCTTCCCTGCAGCAGGAGGGGCTGGTTCTGTTCTGTTTGCAGTCCCCAAGTTCAGCCCAGAACCAGGGCTCAGGCTGAAGTTGTTTGTTGAAAAATAGGCCGGACGCGGTGGCTCAAGCCTGTAATCCCAGCCCTTTGGGAGGCCGAGGCAGGTGGATCACGAGGTCAAGAGATCGATCTTGGTCAACATGGTGAAACCCGGTCTCTACTAAAAGTACAAAAAAAAATTAGCTGGGCACGGTGGCGTGTGCCTGTAATCCCAGCTACTCGGGAGGCTGAGGCAGGAGAATTGCCTGAACAGGAGGCGGAGGTTGAGGTGAGCCGAGATCACGCCATTGCACTCCAGCCTGGGTAACACGAGCGAAACTCTGTCTCAAAAAAAAAAAAAAAAACCCTTTTTTTCTCAGATGCTCTGTCTCGGGGGGTTGGGGTTTTTTTTATGAGTGTCCGTTGTGCTGTCCTGCCCAGCTAGGAGGCAGTCTAGTCACTCTTTGCCTGCCAAGGCTCCACCCTGCTGGTGTGAGGTCGGCCATGTTGCTGCAGGCTCTGCCCTGCTGCTGAGGTCTCTGCCCAGCTGACACGGGCTACACCCTGAGGCAGAGTCTCTTTGTTGTGGCGGGTTGCCTCGGTAATGGCGGATGCTCCTCCCCCACCGAGCTGCACCGTTCTGGGTTCAGCTGTGCTCCAGTGAAACTCTCCTCCCAGACCGTTTGGGATCGTGGTTTTATTTGTCCCAATATGTTGACCCCAATGCTGTTTCCCTGGAATCTCCTGGTCTGACTCACTGTTTAAGCCCTGTTCAATCAGAAGGATATGCCAATCTGCCCTCCCAAGTCTCAGATTGCCGGTTTACTGGGCACCCAGAACAGTGCTCTTTGTGCAGAGTGCTGTGGAGCGCCACGCCGCTGCGGCGCTGGCCGCTGGCTGCACCAGCCAAAACCTCTGCGCTAGCGTCTCATGTCTCTTTTATACCTGGGAATTTCCCCGTTCTGTGGGCAACAAAGATCAGTCTGGAAATGCGGCCCTGACTCACCCTCCATGCATTCACCAAGAGCTTCAATCCTGGGTTGTTCTCACAGCGCCATCTTGAGCCCCTCCCCTATTTATAATTATTATTGAAAGATGTTTGTTATATAGCTCTAGCTTTTTCATTAATATGTTGTTACATTTTAAAATACTTCTTTAAAAAATAAAATGCAGCTTTATCCCCAAATTTTGGGAAAAATAGCAGTTATATCTTTCATTATAGTTAGATAAACACCCAAATACATGTTGATATCCTAGGAGAACTGTCTTTTCTCTCTCTTCTGTCATAACTCCCTCACTGTCATAGGGACTAAGATGTCCCCTTAGGAATCATTATTTATAAAACACAGATGCTGGCTAGGAGTGTTTAGTCAGTAGGGATAAGATCTTACTGCCAGCTCTTTTATTTTTGGTGTAAATCCATTCATTGCATTACTTTCAAAATGAAAGATGACTGAGGAAGATATGTTCTTATTATGGTAAATTCTGATAGGACAAAGTTGATTCACAGTACTGGTATGACTCACAGTACTGGTGCATGGTTCACACTTGGCTAGGTTCACAGTACTGGTGCCTGGTTAGAAAGGACAGACTTAGATGGGATACCCGAGAGAAGTCTTCAGGTGACCGGGATGGGTTGCTCTAGGGCATGAAGAATAGAGAATAGGAAGAATAGGAATAGCGAATGCACACAGCTGAGGCAGAATTTAGAAATAAACATTACCTCTCCACCTTTTGTGTGCACGTCTTGCCATCCAAGACTGTCAGGTCTTTAAGAATGTGTAACTGCTAAGCTATCTTCTTGTCTCGTGAAAAATGCACTATGGGTGATTGTGTAAAGTATGATTGCAGTTTAAGAACCTACTAACCAACTTTTGGATCTGAGATCATGTCCAGATTTGTATTATAGTGCATTAGTGTAAACAAGAATTAGAGCAGGATAACTATGATCTTTCTTTAAGATGTATGCCTTAAGAAGTAAGGTTTAGTCTACAGGTCTCACAGTTTCTATTTTTGAATGATTAGTGATGACATTAGTTTTCCATAATAGTGGGACTTCAGATTTTTTAGAAGTACCTATTTTTCTCCTATACTGTTTTGTAGCTATAAAGATAAAATGACAATATTAAAATTATTTATGGTTTTCTATTATTTTACTGTTTTAACATTATAATTGCAATTTTATACATTTCCCACTAGTCTTATCCATTCACACATGTACCTTTTAATTTTACTCTTTTAAACTTAATTTTAATTATTATACTCCATTAATAAATTGTATATACCATATATACAGTTTTATGCTCACTTTTTCTTAATGAATAATAAACATTTTTTAATGTTTTATATGGTCTTCACAATTTTAATGTTTGCAAGAGAGAAAAAAGAATCTTTATTCATGTTCTAATTTTCAGATACCATGTAAGTTCCTTTGGACTTTCAACCTTCCCAATTCTCTGACATAACTTGATTATTTCTCTTTGTTAAAGGGAGAAATGAACCTAAGGCATGTTAAGCAGCTTCCCAAGGTCTTAGAGCTAGTTAAGAGAGGCACCAGGATTTAAATGCAGGTCTTTGTGTTGATAAAACCCATTACAACTTCAGAACTTGACACTATCCCTTTGAAATTAAGCTGATATTGGCTGTTTCTCTGTTATTGGTTATTTCTCCATTATTAAGAATATTAAATGTTTGCAGTTTTCTGTTATTACAGATTGTGCTACTGTAGTGATTATCTTTCTACCTGTTATTTTTTGTTTAAATATTTGAATAAATTTCCTAAAATGGACTTACGGCAGAAATGGCCACATTGTGTGGTCTTGCCACATGACCATAATATATACCTAATGAATTAAAGCATTTTGTTGTCACAGGACATCTACATAGGATTTTATAAACATAGGCCACTTCTTCTGAATACTGTTACCAGTGTAGTTCTGAGTAAGGTTATGATCTAATGTATGTTTGCCATTTAAAAAAATTTTCTTTCAATCTTAAGGCATAAAGACAGAGTGGTGTCATACCAGTGAAGTTTTTCTTAATTGGCAATTGTTACCTCTAAATCGTGATCGGAATACACATGTATCGCACACCATTTATTCATACATTAGTTTGGGTGTGTACTTATTTGCAATTAGTAAAATTTATTCTTTCTTGCATTTTTGTTTTATACACTGTGGTCTTTTAGCCCCTGAATTTTTTTTAATGTGATTTAAATAGGATATGTATATATATATATCCTAGCCAGTTGATTGTATTTTGCCTGTTGACCTTGGCACTATAGACATTTTGGACAGAATAATTGTGTGTTGGGCTGGAGATGTGTCCTGTCTTGTATACTGTAAATTGTTTATCAGCATCCCTAGTCTCTACCCAGTAGATACCAATGACTCTCATCACCCCAAAGATCACAACCCAACTGGCTCCAGATATTACCAGATGTTCCCTGGGGTACAAAAGTGCCCCTGGTTGAAAAGCGTTGTTGAGAGGGAAATCTCTTCAGACACCCCTCCGATACCTTTCCTTGTGAATGTATTTTCATCTAAATGTATGTAAAATTTGCCAATGATGAATATCAGGACATCATGTGAGAAAGAACCAAGATATAAATGCATCTTAACTGGGTAATATTCAAATTCAACATACTAAATTTCTCATGGATAAATTTAAAATCCTTCATTTAAACTCAAATAATAAATTTCATAGGTATTAATGAAAGAAGCACTGTCTTGGAAAAAATTGATAATTTTAGCTGAATAAATTCAATTTAATTCAAGCAAGTATTATATATACTTTTAAAAACTAATGAAACCTTAAATGTTATTATCAGAGAGAAAAATGTTCAAATTAAGAAAGGTGAAAACTTCATTGTAATTTGGCTTATTACCAAGTTCTTTGGTCATTTTGTATCATATTTTGAGTATAGAGGTTCAAGAGAAGGTTACTACGATTGTGAGAGGTTTGAAATACTTATAATTTAAGTTAATGGTCAAGAGAAACCAGAGTATTAAGATTGCAGAAGAGAAAACCCAGGTGGGTTTTGGAGGAGAGTGGTGGTATTAGAAAGGCTGTCATATGAAAATAAAGTATCTTCTATTTTGCACAAAGAAAATTCAAACCAATGGATGGAAGTCGTAGAGAGCTAGATGTAAGGAACCACAATTTGTCTATAGTTAAATAGACTGAATTGCAAAGGAGCTACCGTTCTTTTAACCATAGCTGGACAATGCCTTGTCTGAGATACTGTAAAAAGTGTCATCTACATTGGAACAAACATTATGAACCTCTAAAGTATTCTTCATTTTAAATAGACAATTTTATGATAATTCTGCTGTCTTAGTAGTAGCTCCCTGGCACACTTTTGTTTTACCCTATTAAAGTAAACTTTAGTTTAATTTTTATCATTTAACAAAATGTTGTACTCTAACAAAGAAGTCGATTAATACAAAAGAAACTGAATAAAGAGTTTAAAATTTAACCCTTAGGCATACCAAAAACTAAACATGAAGGGGAAAAAATAATCACTGCTAATTTCACCACCAGAGGTGACTTCTGTTGGTATTCGTCCTTCCATTTTATTGATGAATTTTATTCCTTTAGTTTTCTATCTTTTTTTTCTGTTATTCCTATAGTTTATCTAATCTGTTGTATTTTTCTCATTCAAAAATATAAATGAACTGTAAATAGAAGCTTTGAAATGTAAAAATATGCTTTGATAAAGGGATTATATTTAAAATTTTTAATCAGTATCATCTACACAATGTTGTCCTTTTACTTTTTGTGTTCCAGCAGGACAGATCCTACCACAAAAGACTGGGTTATAAGGAAATACTGTTGATTTAGTTCTCAGTATATCATCATATGCATGGGAAGTCTGTGGTAAATATGATTTGATTTTGATGAATTGCCTTGTCTTCAAAGATTTAACATACTTAGTGAAACAAGGATGATGGGAAATATGAAACAGGTCAGGACTATGGTCCAGTAGTTGAAATTTGCCTCTGGCGTTGCTAGTATTACAAAGGCCCAAACCAATGCCTTCAGATTTTAAGTACTAAGTAGGTAAGGCAATGGTCTTTTACATTAATGCAGTCATCTCAACTTAAGAGCTCTTTTGCAATATAATTGAAGAACAAAATTCTATCATTTTCATTTCTTGAAGGTACCTACATTATATGTTTAACTTTTTAAAAGTTGCCCCAAACTGAAATCTCTTTGTGTCAGTCTTCTGAAAAGGTTTACTCTGTTTAAGTCTTTTATTTGCAGGTTGATCTGCCAATACTATTTGGCCTAAGATCAGTTAGCTTGCTATGTGACAGTCTCTCCTGAATGCCTCTGTATTATGTGCAGTGCAGAAAATAGCTAGGTAGTTACTTGGAAAGCAGGACTGTTAAATATTTTTATTTTGGTAAATATACTCATTTCTACAAAGTTGGCAACACTTGATTTATTTCATCACACAAAAACTGGTACTTCATACTAGTCATTGATTATTGAGACTCATTTAGAGGTTTGTTTTCAGGAACTTAGGACCCCTCGCAGGATTATTTTTTCTCTTTTAATCTCCTTGAAGAGATACCTTAACTGAGCTGCAGTGTTCTATTCTCTGCTTGTATTGGAAGGTCAACAAAGAACTTCCCAGTAGAATAGAATTTTTGAGTTGTGTTTTTTTCCACTCATAATAATTGACATTGAAGTTAATGTTATCCCAGTCACTAGCTGTCTTTGTATAAGGTTCCAAATCATAACTTTAAATAGGTGATTTGTATACATCCATCTGTCAGAAAATGAAGAAATATAATTCAACAACCTTTTCACATTATCTAAAAAACTGACAACCAAATTAACTCATCAATTTTACTATTCTGACTGTGATGACTGAGAAGTCTAACTATATGTGTTTGTCATTCTGAGATTCTTTTCTGTTTAAATATTTTGTTATACATATAAGTACCATAAATTTTGTATGTATGCTATGTGTGTGTGTGTGTGTGTGTGTGTGTGTGTGTGTGTGTGTGTATAATATACTATGTGCATATATATATGTACTGTATACATACATAATTTATGGTACTTATATGTTGGGAATTTAGCCTTTAATTTTGATCCATCTGCTCAAACTGGTAAGACATCTCATTTGTAAGCTTCTCTTTATGTTACCAAATGCAAGTACAGCTTTAGTTATAACTATAAACTCCAGAGAGAGAGAGAGAGATTGCTTCTGGAGTTTAGTTATAGTTATAACTAATTACGTATTAGTGCATTGTTACTAACAGTGGTCATGGTTAATAACAATATTACCTGTAACAATGGTCATTAACTATAGTGCATTGTCATTAAGTAGCCAACTATATATTTCATAAATATGCTTTTCTTTATTATTAAGGAAAATCAAATTATTTCTTCTGGGGCTGTGTACATAAACTTTAGCTCTATTTTGAAATATATCTTAGCAGTTACAGTAATACAGTGTACAGTAGTAAGAAATATGTAAATCAGTCTATTCTATTCCAAGTAAGCTAACTGAATTATTCCTGCTACTACCTCATGCTGCCTACCCCTTCTCCCCCACAATCAGTTAAAAAAAAAAACTCTCTCGTGAATACTTTTCTGAATTTGTTTTTTTCTTGCTTTCAAATTGTTCAGTATCTCAGATTTCTTCCTGGTTTGGTTTCTTTAAGTACTTTGATTTTACCAGAGGACATACATTTCAAACCATTACTGAGAAGACTGAAATATGTGTCCATTCAAAAAAGAACTATGACTCTCAGACAACAAAACACTTTTTAGGCTAAAAATTAAGGTTTTTTTAAAATATATAAATAAATTCAATTTGTTTCTCCTTATTTGGATTAAAACAAATTTCATGTTCAAAAACCATGCTGACATTCTCTGATCATACAATTCCATGGGTTACAGTCATCTAAACTTGTGTGCTCATGTACTTAATAGATTTTATGTTCAGCTTTGCCTTAAAAGTATTAAAAACAGTAGGAGGCAGTTGTGTTCCACTCAGGCATGTGTGATGACAGATGGAGAAAATCTTTTCATGTTGACTTTTCAACGGTCCTACTCTGCAAGACTTCAAGCTCTTCTTGGCTATTGGGAAATCAAAAGTTGGCGATTCAGCCTTTAATTCTGATCCATCTGCTCAAACTAATGAGACATCTCATTTGTAAGCTTCTCTTTGTGTTACCAAATGCAAGTACAGCTTTATCATTCCTGTTAATAATTCCCCTCCTCCTGTGTAACTTGCAGAATGGGAAAATAATTAATGCCTTAACTCTATTGAGATTTTTCCTGTTATACAAACTTTGTTACAGTGATAGGAGAAGAAATTAGAAACTTCCTCAGAGATTATGGCATATTTAGTAAGTTAATTTAGGTTATTTTCCATATTGTCAAAAAAGTTAAATTCTTAGTTTCCAGCTTCTTACTCAAAATTTACCTTCAATTTTAAGGAATAAAAGGCCTTCTGGTATTAAAGAGAAAAAAAGTCTACTCCAACCTTGGATTAATGCTGAACATCAGCCTTTGTTTAGATGTGTGGCTTATTTTCTCTTTCCTCGTTGTTTATAAGTTAGTTGTCATTTCTGTTTCTAAGAAGCCACCTTTAAAAATTGACTAATATAGATTAATTTCAAAGAAAATTATTTTTATTTCTAAGCATTGTTTCTTAGTTTACATGAGAGTAATTAATTATATAAAATCAAAACAAATTTCATCACGCTAACTTAAATAATGAAACTTTCCATTGGCCCTTTGCCTAAAAAGGTTTTATTCTGCAGATATAATAAGCATCTCTAATTCTCAGTACCAGTGTTTCTGCCATATCAAATTTACCTAGCATTACTTTTATTTGTGAATTATTTGAGTGCTTTTTTCTTTACTCCCCTACCCACTTAATGTTTAAATATAGATTTGTGTCATGCTAAAGTAATGTTTGACTCCTTGCAGTCATTTTTCTGTATTTATAAAGTTGTAGAAAATTCTCTAAACAGCCATTGGGAACATTTTACATTGTATTATCAAAAGTTTATTTGACAGCTATTTATTTCATTCTAGAGAATGATGTATTGATTTATTTTTTAGCTGCTTTCCACTAGATATCTGTACTTAAGCAGTTTGTAGATATAGTTATTAAGTTTAGGTTACTACTATAAGCATTTCTTGACTACATTTTTGTAGAAATCATTTGATAAAATTGAAAAGACAGTATTTTTTATTAAACTGAATATGAAATTTTATGCTCCAAGGAAATCTGATACAGTTTTCCACGTATTTTCTCAAGGTGAAAAAAAGGAGATAAACATTTAAATATGATTAACCATTGTAGATTTGTACTGTCTGTATCTGTAGTTGGAGTTTTTATCAATTTTTTTTTTTTGTTTTCATAGTAGTATATTTAAGTGAGGGTGATGGGAAGAAAGAAATTATGTGTCTATATTTAATGTTGTAAAATAAGTTCTGTTTTTAAGAGAATAACATAGTCTTAGATCTCATCTCATTTTTTACTTGGTTTTTATAAATGAGACTATCACTATATTATGGTAAATATGGTAAATTTCTTGGGATCTAATTAAACTTAAGATCTTCTGCACAGCGAAAGAAACTATCATTAGAGTGAACCGGCAACCAATATAATGGAGAAAAAATTTTGCAACCTACGCATCTGACAAAGGGCTGATATCCAGAATCTACAAAGCACTTAAATAAATTTACAAGTAAATAACAGACAGCCCCATCAAAAAGTGGGCAAAGGATATGAACAGACACTTTTCAAAAGAAGACATTTATGCAGCCAACAAACATGGAAAAATGCTCATCATCACTAGTCGTTAGAGAAATGAAAATCAAAACCACATTGAGATGCCATCTCATGCCAGTTAGAATGGCAATCATTAAAAAAAATCTGGAGACAACAGATGCTGGAGAAGATGTGGAGAAATAGGAATACTTTGACACTGTTGGTGAGAGTGTAAATTAGTGGAACCATTGTGGAAGACAGTGTGGCTATTCCTCAAGGATCTAGAAATAGGAATACCATTTGACCCAGCAATGCCCATTACTGGGTATATATCCAAAGGATTGTAAATTGTTCTATTATAAAGACACATGCACAAGTATGTTCATTGCAGCATTGTTTATGATAGCAAAGACTTGGAACTAATCCAAATGCCCATCAGTGATAGACTGGATAAAGAAAATGTGGCGTATATTCACCGTGGAATACTATGCAACCATAAAAAGGATGAGTTTATGTCCTTTGTAGGGACATTGATGAAGCTGGAAACCATCATTCTCCGCAGAATGACACAAGAACAGAAAACCAAACGCCGCATGTTCTCACACATAAGTGGTTGTTGAACAATGAGAACATATGTACATAGGGAGGGGAACATCACACACTTGGGCCTGTTGGGGGGTGGGAGAGCTAGGGGAGGGATTGCAGGGGGTAGGGGGATTGGGGAGCGATAACATTAGGAGAAATACCTAATATAGATGATGGGGGGATAAATGCAGTAAACCACCATGGCATGTGTATACCTGTGTAACAGTCTCAGTCTTGCCAGATCTGCACATGTACCCCAGAACTTAGAGTATAATTTAAAAATAAAATAAAATAAATTGGCCATTTCTAAATAGCACAGCATTTAAATTAGTAACTGCTCCAGAAATACAGTCAGAGACCTGTTAAATAAATCTAAAACTGTGAATTGTCTAAGATGTTGCCCTACTTGCATACTGAAAGATAGCCTTCCATAGACTAACTTTATTTAAATTCTGCACACACACAAAGACAAACACAAGACACCTGGGTTAGGGGACAGACTGTATTGCTTCTCCCTAACTCCCCACTGGTCTATCTACATGGTGAGAGCCAGCTACTGCATGTGTGTGGGTTGCACCACAGGAGATGTACTCCAAAAGTTATGAAACACTGAGCTTCTATAGGAGCTATGGACACATCTGCTCATTCTGTCCTCTGGAGGGTGAAAGAGGAGACAAAAAAGTAGACCAATTGGCCATGCAGGGACCTTATCTTCTACTCTGGAACTTACAGAGACTCCGTTGAGAAATGAAAGAAAGGCCTGTATCTTGGAATGTAAACAGTTGACTCATTGGGAGATAAGAAAGGAGTCTCTAGGATTTTTTACCCTTTGAATTGGCCCTGGGGAAGTGAAGACATTCTGTCTGATTAGCACTTTAGTTTCTATTACTCAGAGGCCTTGGATGGGTAGGAACTCCAGAAATTTCAGGGAGGATTATCCTTCAACAAAACCCAGGGTATGTCTGGAAGGGACACACAAGGTCTACTAAACCTCAGTAGGATAGCGCACTACTTTTTTTTTTAATTTGTTTCATTGTGTTATTTTGTTTTGTTTTGCTTTTAATGAAGATGCCCAATTGAAGAGTACAATACAGATTTGAGGATAATTAAGACATGTTTATGAAAGTGGCCCAAAAACTGAAAGAGATAATCAGGCACACATCTAAGAGGAATTACAATTTTATGATTTTTTCCCTTTATAGCAGTTTAGTTTTAATTACTCTAGCTAGTAAAGTTGATACCCAGTATATTAACTTAGTAGGATTTCCTTTGCTTGAGCAATTTTAAAAAAAAGATGAATTCTAATAAAAAGAATCATTTTAAGTGTATCATTTGAGATATTAAATGTATAGTTGAATGTTTAAGAATTATAAATAGTGATTGTCTAAGAAAAGAAATGAAAAATACTGATAGAAGTCTTAATACATTTTACGTTATTTTTCTCAAATCAGATTCAATCCAGAACATCTTATAATGTTCAAAAATAATAGGCCTTAAAGCCCAGTGGTATCTATAGAATTGTTAGCTCACTAATGAATTTTATTTGCATAGTAATAGACTAGGTGGTCTTGCCTAATTTACCCTACTGAAGAGATGTTACTCTTTAGGGGCTATCAATAGCAAATGTAAAATGACTTTGAGGATTGCCTCAAAGTCAGTAAAATACTTTTCTTTGTATGATACTGTAATGTTTGAAGAATAATTCTTAATTCTGTTTATCAGCCATGATTGGATTGACCCAGATTTAGCAATGGATTAAATGGATCCATGTTTATGCTATGGGGACTAAGATCAGTGATCATGGTTTTGGCCACACCATTACATTTTTAGTCATACTTTGAGAACATCTTTGAGAAAGCATGAATTCAGGGTGCTTGAGTTTTTTAAACTAGTGTGCATTTTTTTTGCATTATTGAATTTATTATTATAAGTAGGTTGACTCCAGTATATATTCCTTAAAATTTTCACTTGTATGTTTATGTGTCTATATGAACATTTTAGAATTAATAATACACATATAATCTGTGGTAGACTGAAATTTTTAAATGGAAATCGATTCATAGACTTACAGAAGTGCTGAGAATGGTTCATGATTTATGTTCTCTTTCTGTAGTCTATTTGCCTTGTTAAGGTAAGAACTGGGGTAAGCAGAGCGCCGAATATAGACACTCCTACATTCTCTTATGGCACGTGAACTACATCTGGATTGGGTATTGAACTGGTATTGAACAACTAGGTATTGAACAGAATGGAGGTGGTTTTAAGACAATACTAGCAATATTCAGCAAATATTATTTGAATACTCAGTATATGCCAGTTACTGTGCTTAAGGTAAAAAGCAAAAAATTCCTGCATTAGTGTTATTTATAATTTGATAATGAAAAACACATGAAGCAAATATTTATGCATAAAGTATAAATGCACAGATATGATAAATAATCCTTACAAAGGAAAAGTATACATTACTAGAACAGCACATCATATGAAGAATAGTAAATGTTTTACTGTTCCTTTAGCTTTAGAAAATTTTCTTTTTTCTCTACTTTTCTGTATAACTTTTTTTCTAATCAATTCAAAACATTTTAATTAGAAAAAAACTCACTCATTATACTAATTATCACAAGAACAGCAAGGCAGAAGTCTGCCCCCATCATCCGATCACCTCCCACCAGGCCCTTCTGCTGACATGTAGGGATTACAATTTGACATGCAATTTGGGTGGCAACATAGAGCCAAACCGTATCAATTATCACCTTCTATAGTCCTTACCAACATTTTATTAATTAATGTTTTACATATTTATGTGCTTATATTCTATTTTCTCTAGAATGAATGTAGGTTTGACCATTTTGTTTATTGTCATAGTCCAGTATCTCTTAACACTACTTAATATATAATAAACAATATGTGTTGAATAAATTATCATGTATATTTGTTTATTTTTACTCAATGAAAGTAAATGTTTGAGACATAAACCAGTCAAATTAAATAAACTGAAAATAAGATGTGTTTCTGAATGTGAAGGGCTTTAAACTCCAGGAAAGAAAAGTTATGTTAAAATTTAGCATATCAGAGTTGTATAGGACTCTTCATCTTTGATTAATGAATTTGACACTCCCCAAAATAAATTTAAATCAAGTAATCTTATAGGACTAACTTTCAAATTCAACATTTTGACAGCAGCTCATATGTACTTTGTAATTGTTGTGCCTGTCTTAACTTGTTGATTCGCCAGTCCAATACTGTCTTCTGATGCAATTGACCTTTCACATTACTTATTATAATTCAGTATTCTTAACTGATTGTTTCCATAACCTTGTTACCAAGAACTATCTCAAAGTATAGTCTTTCTTTCCTGTTGAAGTGAGTAGAATGGCTTTTTCTATTTCTGCAAAAAATGCTGTTGGGATTTTTGATAGGGATTTCACTGGATTTCTATATTACTTTGGGTAGTATTGTTATCTAAAAACTAGTAAGTCTTCAAATTCATTGTTGAATACAGTAAGAATTTTTTCTTCAAACGTTTAGCTTGTTTAAGTTTCCTTGTTCTTGGTTCCCTGCTTTCAAGGCCAGACTTCCTTACTCTTTGTGTCTCCCTGCCTTTGTCTTAGTAATCAACTTCCCCACCAGTCCTTATCTATAGGACCCACATTCCACTCACTCTGCAAATTACCCCTCCTGCTGCAATGGTTCTTCCTACCAAAACTGTCCTTTCTGCCAGTATAACCCCCTCCCTGTACCCTTGAAATTAGCCAACCAGGACCAGTTTTGATTATGCCGTCCAGTACCAGCCAATGGAGACAGGGCACAGTAGTAGAAACCCATTGCATTAGGAGTGAAAACCTCTGCTTTCCTTTGTTCATGGTGCTCTTGCCATTGTTCCATCCACGAGATGCACCCTTCTATAGAAGTTATTTTACTTTCTGAGAAAATTTATGTTCAAAAACTATTTCTTTTGCAGAACCAAAAATTTGTTCCTGACATTAATGGATATGAGAGGTTATTTCATTTAATTAGTTTTAAAAAATTTATTTTAGCAATGTTTTATAATTTTCAGTATACAAGTCTTTGGCTTCAGTTTAATTTATTTATAGGTATTTTATTCTTTAGGTATTATTGTAAATGAAATTTCTTAATATTCTCTTGGAATTCTCCATTGCTACTTTATAGATGTGAGACTTATTTTCAAGCATTGATTTTGTATTCTGTAATTTTGCTAAATTTGTTTTTTAGATCTAATAGGCTTTCTTGTGGAATTTTTAGTATTTTCTACATATTTTTTTCATGTATAGAGATAGTTTTACGTCTTTATTCTCAATTTTGAATAATTTTTGTTCTTGTCTAATGTCTCTGGCTGGAACATCCAAGTACTATGTTTAATAGAAGTACCAAAAGTAGGCATCCTTGTCTTGGTTCTGGTCTTAGGAGAAAACTTGCAGTCATTCTCCATTCAGATGGTAGCTGTGAGTTCTGTGCATCAATGATGTGATTCTGTTCCTTTATTCTGTTAATTTGGTATATTGCAATGATGGGTTTTCATATGTTGAACAATCTTTACATTCATAAATCCTACTTTGCTGAAGTGTATAATTCTTTTAATATGCTACTGAAATTGGTTCGCTAGTATTTTATTGACAATTTTTACATTTGTATTAAAAAAGAATAATAATGTTTTTTATAGATAACTTTTCTTCCCACTAGTTACAAAGAAAAATTTTTTATTATACTTTAAGTTTTGGGGTACGTGTACAGAATGTGCAGGTTTGTTACATATAGATAATTTTTTACTGGTTCAATATCCTGTCCAGGATTGCATATTGCATGAATTCATACTGTCCATTTAGTTTCCTATAATTTAGAACAGATATTTGATCTTATTTTGTCTTTCTGGATTTGACTTTGACATTTTTCAAAGAGCATATATTATTTTGTAAAATGACTCCAAATTTGGGTTTGTCTATAGTTTCTTCATAATTAAGCCTTATTGATTTTATAACAATAATACAACAGAAGTGACATTATATCTTTCTTACTACCTTCATGTTAGGATGTACATGTTATTGGATTTGTCCAGTATTGCTGACATTCATTTTTATCCCTTGTTAAAGGTTGTTTGCTCTAAGTTTCTCCATGTAAAGTTATTATTTTCCCCTTTGCTTCTAATAAGGAAGGAGATACTTTTGTGACTAAATGTGTAGTTTCCCTCAACAGACTTTCACCCATTCATTTTATCATCTTTTGATGATTTTCTAACTCCGTCATTTCCCTCATCCCACTATATGTACGGAATAGCTTCCTTTCCCCTATTTATTAATTTATATCTCTATGGACTTTAATAATTTACATTTCTATGAACTTCTTGAAAGTGTTACAATGTATAACTATCCTATTTACTTTGAAGATAATATAGGCACAAATTTGGCCAGTGGAAGCCCCTTCAAGCTAGCTTCTGGTTTTTACCTTTTGGCACAATAGGATCTTCTAAGATCTAATTTTGAACTTTCCGTTACTCAGACTTCGAATTAGCGATTTCTGCAAACAAACCTGATCCCTTTAGTAGGGAATGGTTTTATAAAGTCTTTAGAAACAATGAAACTGTTATATTTTTAATTGAGATAGAGTCTTACTCTATCCCCCAGGCTAGAGTATAGTGGTGTGATCATAGCTCACTGCTGCCTCAAACTCCTGGGCTTCAAGCCACTTAAAACATCAGCCTCCTACGTAACTGGGACTACAGAAATTTACCACTATGCCCACATTTTTTTTTTAATTTATTTTAGAGGTGGGGTCTCCCTTTGTTGCCCAGGCTAGTCTTAAACTCCTGGCCTCATGTCATCCTCCAGCCTAGGCTTCCCAAAGTGCTGGGATTAAAGGCATGAGCCACCTCCTGGCCTGTTTTATTTTTTAAATCAATATTTTTACCAATTTTTTTCCTAAAAATATTATTCAGTAAAATGAAAGGGATGAATCCACAAATGTAGAACCCATGGATATGGAGGGCCAATTGTAATGTACTACTGAAGAGGAATAAAGCATCTTTACTTTGGGCAAAGGTTAAAAAAAAAAATGACCTTAATACACTTAGCTTACATAAAACTATCATTCACTAAAAATAGGGATTAAAATAATTGTTAAAATCCTCTATTAATCATGAATGTATCAATTTGCATTTAACAAACGGCATTTATTATTAGATATTCCTGACAACCAATTAAATTACTAAACCACATGTATTTTCTTCAAAGACATAGCTAAACATTTATTAGATATGCCATGAAAATATGTTACCTCAAATAGGGTTAATTTATGCTGCCGTAGCTATATAAGACTGTACAATTCACTGACCAGTCTTCATTCATGAAGTTATGTAAATAAGCCAAGGAAAGTAATCCACAATAGAGAGATGTGGTTCCACAGCTCCAAGCTAAGTAAGTAGATCTACACTTGGCAGTTCAGAGCCAGTGAGGGACTCTCACGCTGAGTATCTGCAGCTCTTCTCAAGAAACCCAAGCTTTTAAGTGATAAATAGATTTGGGTTATCATTACTGAATTATATTTAGAACACTATTATGAATGTGAAACATTTCTTATCAATTTCACTTAAAAATCATTTTAATATTTATCAGCTTGTATATCTGAGTTGTGGAGAGCTTCAACTGTATATTTGATTAAAAGAAATCAACAATATTTCATATTTCTTCAACAACTTCACATGGAAAATATTTGAGGAAAAAAAGAATGGTTGCATCTGTATTGAACATGTAGACTTATTTTCTTGTCATTATCCCTTAAACAATACAGTAAAATAACAATTTACAAGGCATTTACATTGTATTCAGTATTATCAAGATATGAAATAACGTATACAGAAGGATGTGCACAGGTTAAATGCAAATACTACACAATTTTATATAAGGGTCTTAAGCATTCGGTATCCACAGGGTTTCCTAAAACCAGTCTCCCATGGATATCAAGGGAAGACTGTATTTTGGTTAATAAATCTGATTAATTTTTAATGTAGGTAGCTTTGATTTAGAAACCAATTTTGACCTCAAAGTCCAGAATTTTTATAAGCTATCTTTTAGAATCGCTCATAAGTCATTTCTTTTTAAAATCGTAAATTTTACACCTTGCAATAGCACTGAAATATGCATACGTGTATTTCTACAACAGTATCAAAAGACTAATGAGCAGCAATTTTAGTTTATTAAATATCAATGTGTAGTTTGCTGTTAAATTAAATAAATCTATCCATGAAAATTAATTATTTAGTTGAGTAATTGGAAATTTGCTTCTTACCTCATATTTTAATAAAGGTATGAATGAAAAGTATTAACTCAGTCTACAAGCTATTATAACTTAAAAACTTTTAAATTGAAATCTCTGCTGAAAAATAGTCTTAGTAAAAACTGACCATTTTTTACATTGTAATTTCAGCAATATTTATTGAGTGTCTACTCAGTAAATTGGATGATAGCAGGAAGGGTGGTATGTAGACCTCAAAATTAGCAAAATGTAAGCCCTGCCCTCAGGCAGCATTCAAGAAAGAGATATAATTTGATGGAAAGAAAGGCTACTTTCAAGTTATATCTCTTCCTTGAATGCTGCCTGAGAATGTCAAATCTGAGATGAACTCCCTTTTCTGCCTCTGAATGAGTGGCAAATTATTAAAATCCTCTGAGCTTTAGTTTTCTCTTCTATAAAATACTAATACAATTACCTACCTCGCTATGTGGTTAACAGTAAGATAACTTGTGTATTGTGCCTAGTAATGGGACTAGCACCATAGAAAGACACAATAAATGGTATATTTTATTATTAGTCTTAACATTCGGGTGAGCTATGTACAGCTTATGGTTACACAAGGTGCAAGTATGAACAAAGTGATTAATTTTCCCTGGCGAGATTGGAGAAAGATCATTACAGCTGGGTGTTGCAGGTTTATAGAATTTATACAGATGGAGTTGGCAGGAGGACTAAGTGAAAAACATGGCTAAGGCCTAGAACATACAAATGGATGAATGTTTCAAGCAACAGGAAAAGCTCAGAGAGATAACAAACACCCAAAGCGCCAATAATGAACTTTAGAGTGTTATGACCTTTAAAATCAAGTGCTTTGCCATCTTTGAGAGGGAGAATCCTAATTAATTTCTAGATTATTGTATTTACTGATTTTTGGTTACTTCCTCTTATAGTTGTTCATGTAATGAATGGTGGCTTCTATGTTCATCATCCTCCTAGACTCCCCTTCACCATATAATTAGATATAAGCTCCAGAAGCACAGGGACCAGCCAATTGTATGTCTGCAGTGCCTGTCAGGTAATTGTTGGATGATCACAGACTAGCAAAGGAGCTAAGTCAAGCACCAAAATAGTTAAAGAGAAAAGATAGGCAGTGATAAATACTTAATAAAGAGGCATCTGAGCATTTGTATCTGAAAGCATCCAGGAAAAACTGTGTAATCACAATAGTAATGTTCATCTCCTTCATGTAGGTATGAGAGTTTCTTTTTTATTTCTTTTCTTAAATGAAATTTTATGAAAAATGTATAAACTTTTCAGGTAATTCAGTAGCCAGAAGACTGTATCTTAAAATGTTTAAATCTAAGATTTTTAAAATAAGATCTATCTCAAATATTCATACTAACTCAGTTTACTCAGCAATACATACCTAAATGCTTTCTTGCTCATTTTCATTTTTTTATAAAAGAATCAAGAGCTCCTTTTTTTTTTTTTTTTTAATAACTCCACCACTTAAAAATTATCCTGTCTTCTGTCCTATCACTTACAATCTTGTCTTTAGGTTTTTTTCAATGGTTTATGTACTGTTAAGAAATATTTCTTCAAGTCATATTTTTTGATCCTGTGATATGTATTTATTAAAATCAATATTGTTTTAAACTATGATGGCCTTTCTCTATTAAGTTTAAAATACTTCTCTAACATAAAAATAATTTTTCAGGTATTTCTTTTAGTTTTTTTTTTTCTGAGCCTTGAAGTGAATGATTTCCTATATCTTAGTACATAATTTTGTATGAGGTTATGTTTTACCTTTCCAGGTGGTATTTTTGTCCACATGTTCATTTCCACAAAATGTCTGTATTGACCACCATATGAATTTGCTCTCTTCTCTGTAACTTGGAACATATGGATACTTTCCCTTGAACTGCTACTGATTTCTTCTGCGAGGTCATGTCTCTTTTTTTTTTTCTAAAGTATTTCCAGGTAAACTAATACATAAATTCACCACTTAGACCACAAGTTTTACCATCACCCTTTTAAGTACGTTGTTAAATGTGTGTTTTTTAATGCTTTTTACCATAAACCTCATAGCAATAAAATAACCATAGCAAACATGCTTATCTTAATACCATAGTATATTATGAATATATTATTATAACCTCATTGTTATCAATTATTTCTCCTGTTCAATATAATTTATGTACTTAGTTATGAAAACTATTAAAGACTTGCTTCAATGGGTAAGACAAACGATACAAGACATATAAAGAAAAAAATGTCTTTTTATTCTGTCTCCCCATCCCCCACCAAGTCCTGTTTTCATTTTGTGAGATAACTAATTTGGAGGGTGTCCATATTTCTGTTTTCAAACATACATATTCACAGACATACTCTAGAATACAACAGCACACTCAGCATGATAATATGGAAATTTTTCTTCAACTTGATATTTTTTCACTTATCAGTAGATTATGGACATCTGTGTGTGTGTGTGTGTGTGTGTGTGTGTGTGTGTGTGTGTGTGTGTGTGTGTAAAAAGAGAGAGAGAAAGACAAAGCAGGATCCATCTCTGTTTACACCCACCATTGTGTTTTTAGAGCCACACAGTGCTAGTGAAGTAAAAATACTTTCATATATTTATAACTATTTTAACTTTCTTGTTTGTGAATTTCCCAGAAGCCATAGAGAAAAATGCTGATAGTTTTAAGTATGGAAAAAATGAACTATTTCTGTATTGAATAAGATACCAAAAATAAAAATCAAAAGATAAAACAGAGTAGGACAGAATATTCACAATACAGAAAAAGGCAAAGTATACTGTCATACAAAGAGGATCAACAAATTGGCAAGAAAAGAATAAAGCCCTAAAATAAAACAGATTATATTCAGAATAGAGACATAGTTCAATAAGTAGTCTTATATACTTTGACTTAACTATTCCACTTCTATGAATGTATTCAACATATATATTCACAAGCATGTAAAATGACTTGTGTACAGAATTATTTATTACATTGCTTTTAATAACAAAAGATTGGAAATAACATAAATGCCCATCAAACAAGGACTAGGTATTAGAAATAAGTTTTGGTGTTTCTATGTAATGGAATACTATGCAACTGTAAAATATAAATGAGGAAACTATACTGATGTGAGAAGGCCTCAAGATAATATGGTTGAGTGAAAAAGGAAAGAACAATGTGTGTAATCTACTACCATATGGTGAAAAGGGATTAAATTATGAATTTGTAGTTGTTTAAATATGTGCATAAACTCTCAAAGAAGAGGTTACAGGGGCTACTAGGGTAGAGGGAAGGGTGGTAGAGATACTGTGTACATTTTTATACTTTCTGATTTTGAAGTATGTGAATATGTTACCCTGTCACAAAATTAATACAGTGTATTGAATTTTATAAGGAGCAGAATTGTATTCTAATAAACAACTGATCACATTTATTGATCACTTGCTACGTACCACACACTATTGTAAATGCTTTGTTTATATTATCTCATTTCTCACAACAACCCAAAATAAAAATTATTTTTAAAAAGCAGAAATTGCCATTATTAGATGTGATGGGTTAGTGTTTGCTTGGACTCAATGTGTTATATTTACTTAAGATACGTTGAGTATTTGCTGTATGCCAGGCTCCTTGCTCGCTACTGAGAAGTCAAATAACTAAATATGTAAAGTTATTTGATAGAGGAAGTACTAGAAGAGTAATAATGTGGTCAGATGACCTGAGTGTCTTCAGCTGGCTAGTACTGTGATCTAAAACTGTAATGACTTGTAGTGTCTAACTATGGATGATTCATGGATATGCAGCATGCAGAATGAAACCTTTTAAAATTGTACCTACCTGATAATACAAATGTGGTAATGTAACCAGAGCAACAGAAGCTATTCTGTGCCTACATGTTCTCATGGGATATAAATAAATATATCTGAAATATATCTGTAGTGGCATTCCCATTCAGAGCATACAACACAGAAAATAATTTGACTATTTTCTCACTTCTTCAGAAGATGGTATTTGCCAGAACTATTGTAAATGCACAGAGGAAAAGCTAATATTTTTTTTTTAACTTACAGTGAATGTCTTAATACAGGATTCTCCGATTTTAACTTGCCTCAGATTAACTTGGAGGGCCTATTAAAACAGATGGCTGGGCCCCACCCTCAGAATTTCTGACTCAGGGACACTGCTGCTGTTGGTCAGGGAACCACACACTTTTATATCACTATTTATGTGGGTCATTAGGGCTTAATTCTCTTGAAGAACTTGGGTTAAGAAAGTTGAGAAGAACTGAAAGCAAGACAGATAAATGGCTGTGTTGGTTAGAAAGAAAACATAAACCGTAGGACATGAACCTCCCTACCCCAATCCTCAACTTTTATGAGCACCAATGAATGACATATGTACCACATAATATAAAACATCATTTCTCAGCCACATTTTTCTGTGGGACATCTATCTATCTGCCATATTGTATCTTTTTCAGATATTTTCATTCTCGGTTTTATCTCTTAGCAGAATTCCTAGAAAAGTGGATTTGATTCAAGATTTCACAGAAAATATTTCTACTGATTTTTTTATTCTTAGTTCATTATTCACAAACCCCTTACAGAGGTTGCTAAAGGGGTGTTTTAAATTGTTTTGTGTGATGTTAAATACACATACACACAAGCACATATGCATGTAAATAATTAATAGGTGCGTAGTTGTCAATTTACAATTGTTTACTGGTCTATTTAGTCTTTTAGGCAAAATTAAATTTACTTATATTTATATCCCTACTAATGGTGCTAATTCTTACCAGTTATGACAGAGGTTCTCAAAGTTCCTGGACAAGAATATTAGCATCTTGGATCTCCTTAGAAATGCAATCTCTTGACTTGCCCCAGACCTACATAGTCAGGAAGGGGACTGGGGGAAACAGCAGCAATCTGTGTTTTTAGCCTGCCGGGTGATTTTGAAGCTTTCTAAAATTTTAGAGCTACTATTTTACTAAACACAGTGTTTTCCCTTACGTTATATCCTTTGATTCTTATAGTAATCCTGAGATACATTGTAACTCTTTATCTGTGTTCTGGGGGAAATAAGAATTGAAGAGATTAAATAATTTATTCTAACTCACGCTGATATTTAGCAGTATTCCAAAGAAGAATTTTCAGGTCTTTTTCAGATAATATGTCTTTCTTTCCTTTGAATACACTCTGAAACAGTATGTGTTACTTCAGCATTCCAGCTTTTTAAATTTTTATTGTCTAAGTTTTTACTCTTTTATTAATTTTAATCAGCATCTCATGTAAAGAACACGTTCATTGACAAGTCAAGTAACAGGACCAGACTCAAATTTACATACTTTTTTTCCCCCAAGTATAGGATGGTTCCATCATATATTTTAAAAATAAATGGCTTTTGCAGTTTATGACCACATTCTATCTACTTTTGTTTCTATGTGAACTTTTCCATAATAAAAATAGAACAATATGAAAAAATGGCTTCTGATACTAAAAATAAGTATATAAAATATTTTAAATGCATAGCCTAAAAAAACTCAAATAAAAGTATAATCGATTTAATAAAACAGTCTAAATTTGCCATCATTATTGACTTAATCTTACTATTCTGTTGTTATTTTAATGACACTTACCAATTTAACTGCTGCTCAATTACCAAAAAGTGTTTCTAAGATTAATTTGGCGTTATTTCTGTCAAATGAAACAATGCTGTCCTCTCTATTACTTGTAATTTTCATATGAGTCTAAGTTAATTAACCAAATTAGCAAACCATAAAATCAGATGTGTTTATAGAGACCCAAAACCTTGTAATGACTTCAACTGGAGCTTCAACATAGGAAATTTTTAATAAGAAAAAAGAGTTTATTTTACTTAACATGATGGATCCTTTTATAAAAAGAAATTGTTACTTTAAGTTGTAACTAATATTTCTCTAGGCTGCAGTAGAAAATATTTGCAAAATGAAAAGTTGACAAGACTGAAATAATTAATGAAGATTTAGGTCGTATTTTATTTTCCCTTATGTTCTCCATATCTGCTATTTCAACAGGATTTACATAATGTGGCATTTGAATTATGGAGAATAGAAATCTGGTAGCATTATAAAACCCGGGCCCATCTGGGAAATAATCTTGGGGCTATATTAGTTATAAAAAATACCTTAAAATTTCCTGATATTTCATCTGTGTAGGTAAAGATATTATTAAGGTGTTTCTTAAAACATCTTTGTAATGCTGGTTTTATTTATTTTACCTTTTAACCCTATTTCAACTTCAGAGAAGAAAAGTTGGTGGTAATTATTAACTAATTTCACACAGTAGTGCATTGGTCATCTCAATGGTTGTTAGTAATTCAATTTCTAGACCCCATCCTTAGATATTCTTACTCAGCTCATTTTAAAAGAGGACCAGAATCTATTTTAACAAGCACCAGCAGTGATTCAGATGTAGTAGTCCCTAGGTCTCAGTGTGAGAAACCTTAGAAGAGAATGTACTCCCTCAAGCTAACATACTAAAAATAAAAAAATTAAGTATTCCAAATACGACTGTAGCCTCTTTTATGCAGCTTTAACCTTGGAACGATAGGAATTATTATCATATTTTCTCCCCATTACAGTAATGTACGAATTTAGAACCTTGAGACATAGTTATCATAGTGTGTACTAAGCATTTATTGCATACAGTATTTGGCACATAGTGGGAATTGCATAAATATCTTGGGATGGATGTATGAAGGAAACCAAGTAGCTCCATGTTTAGAGTTCCCATGTTGTCCACATTGCTATCTTTTCTTTGATTCAGCTGCGTAAGTTATGTGTACAGTTTTATCTTCCTCCTTAAATTGTACAGGTTTTTCATGGAAGGGACCACGTCTTGTCTATGTTCATTTCTATTTTTAACTCTTTTACACATACATTCCCAGTAAGTAGTTATCAAGTAAAAAATATTTTGTGATTATTTAATTCATCATACTAGATTCTCATCTCCATGAGAGCAGGGACCCTGTCTCTCATTTTCATGGCAGTTTTGTCTGGACTTGGTAGTTACTGTGTGCTGAGAAACATATGAATGAATGAACAAATTAACAAAACAATAAGTAACTTCGTTTTCATTCAGATTTTCTTAAAATTTAATTTTGGGGGTTAATGAGGTTTTCTGGAGGGCAAAATTTATCTTTATGTAAGAGGAAAAATAGTCTGCCTTACCCTTTAAGAACAAACTCACAGTGGAAATGTCCCTACCATTTGCAAGAGATAGAAAGAATTTGACAAATGCTGAACTGGTGAAGATTCAGCAGGGCATTATTGTAACAATTTTCTATCTTAGCATTAAGTAGTTTATATCAGTCGTTATGAAAATATCACAATTTAAATCTATGTGGCAGTTCTTAATGTCCTATGAAGTAAAGATGTTTCCCCATGAAATCTTGAGAGCCTATCAAAAATCAAAAGATTTGTTTTTCTTTAGTCGAAAAATAAATAAGGAAAACAGAACGTCCCAGTACCTACAAAACTTTATGAAATAAATTCTATTAATGTACTTTTTTTAAAATATTCTTATATTTCTTTTCAAAACATATTAGTATCGGTAGATAATTTAGAGCCCTGATAAAGTATGAAATCTCAAGGTTTATGCCCTCATTAACAGTAACTAGCTGATTAAATTTCTCCTGACGACTTGCAGTACTTTTTTTCTCTAAACATTTTGGTTTTGCTGCTGCTGTTGTTTTGTTCTGAGGAATTTCTTTCTCCAAATTATCAGTTCTCCTTTACTTTCAGTGTACCCTAAAAGAATATTGGTTATTTACGCATTTCTGTTTCTTGAATGATTGTTACCTGAGATTTTACTGTGAATTTTAACCAGCATCTCATATGTGGAACACTTACCTTGACCAGTTTATAGACATAAGATTACTATGGCTTAAATATAGAGATGTATCAACAGAGGTATAGATACCTTCGTGTCACCCTGTCTCCTTTCTGGTCCCATCCCAGACCTCATTCCCCTTTTCATTTTTATTAATCCTCAAAATGATCCTCTCTTTTACTTAGGTCAGCTCACATGAGCCTATCAATTCCCTGACTAGAAACAATTCTTGAATATCCTTCTAAATGTGTAGCCTGCAAAAAACATCAGTTTTAGCTTCCAGAAAAATGTAAGTAAGAGAGGAGTGTTGGGGAGATATTGAGAAGAGGGGCAAGGATTAGGACCTCTAAGTTGCCTCAAGCAACTCAACCATGGTGATTCCAGAGACTTAGATGTGTAGGTCTGGTAGAAAGCAGGGGCTAGGGGAACTTGTCTTTCAGTCATTTACTGCACCCACACTTACTGTCTTTAGATTGTATATTCCAGATGGTTAACAATATCAAAGTGGTATAAAGTTGCTTTTATTCACACCAGAAAAATTGGAAAAGAGCAGTAGTCTATATGAAAAAATAATTTTTAATCATACTAATGGCTCTTTGGGAACACTGGGGTTGAGCTGATTGTGAGGGAAGGTAGAGGCCAAAGAAGAAACTTCACAGAGGAAAGAAGGCAGGTACTGACAGGCAACAAAGGCAGACTGCTAAACATCCCCTTATTCTCTTCAATTGTATTCATACTCTGCTTGGGGACTGTCCCTGAAAATGCATTTTTTTCTCATTTCTCCTTGACACAGTATCCAGACCCACCTCTTTCCCCTAATTCAGATATCCTCAGTCACTTCATGAATAATTCCACAGGAAGGCTTGCCACACAGAGAATTCCAGGTATTTCTATAGAAGCATTTTTATCTCCAGCAGTCCCCTAACTTTCGTATTTTAAATGATTGTCCTTAGACATGATTTTATCCAAGGAAGTGTTTTCTTTATTGTTTTCAATTTCTTGAAACATCTTTATGGTACTGGAAATTTCATTGAATTTAGTAATCTTCCAATGAGAAAGCTCTCAAATATTTTTTATGCTGTTTCTATAATAAATGACTATGATAATGAATTATGTGTTCAAAAGAGAAACATGCAAATTAAACTCCAAATTTTATAGACTCCACAAACTTCTATCAACTTATAAGCTAAATTTTATTTAACTTGCCTTTTTCCTATATATACTTTGTTCTAAAATAAGAATATGTTGGAGAATTCATAAATTTGTGATTTTGTTTTGAAAAATTAATAGTTGCTTATATGGAATGGTTTTTAGGCTACTAATAAGCATTAATTTAATTAATTGGAATATTAAATAAACTGCTTTCCTTTTTTTTCAGGTGATGGTGTTTGTACATGCTCGAAATGCCACTGTAAGAACAGCTATGTCTCTAATAGAAAGAGCAAAAAATTGTGGCCAGATTTCCTTCTTTTTTCCTACCCAAGGACATGAATATGCACTTGCAGAAAAACAGGTAGGAAACAAAGAATATGAGAACTAAAGCATATAACATGCCATATACACCAGGTATTTTATATGTGAAAGATCCATGGTCTGAATTTCCAAGAAGTTAATTTTACAGATGTATGTTATTATAATCTTGAATTGTTTCTTGACCTAATGATCTTTTATTAAAAAGTTTCACTGCATGATGGAACACTTATCATTCTTTCCATATGGTTATAATTGAAGTGTTTAGTCCTGCTCTTTAAAATATAGTTAAAATATAAAATGCAGCTAAATTTCATATCCTATGTTAACATCTAATGGGTTTATTATTGTACCTTTAAAGAATTAATAATTTTTTTTAATTTCTCAGTTTTGATTTCTAAGGTTAATATTGACAGATATAAGCTAAATAAATAAGGCATTTTTTTTTAACCAATGTAAAGGAATTCTGAGCCAAAAAGTTTGAAAACAGCTGCGTTGTTCCTCAACATACACATGCTCAAAAGACCGAAAGGTCTTGGGATCACCTACATCCCTGTTAGAAAGGACACCTTTAGGCCCCATCCAGACTTACCAAACCAGAATCTGAATTTTAACTAGATTCTCAGGTGATTTTCTGCACACTACACTTTAACAAGCACTCCTCAAGGTAATTTGAGTATTGGTAGTATCTTAAGATTTATATCAGGTTTTATTTAATTATATCAGATAATTATTTAGATCAAGATTGGGCAAATTGAGGCCCGATGACCAAAGGTCTCTTCCTGTTTTATAATTAAAGTTTTGTCAGAATATAAACATACAAGTTTCTTTATTGTCTGGCTCTTTTGTTGCACTACCAGAGAAGAATAGAGTAGTTGATAGCAACTGTAAATTACTTTCAGTTTCTTTGCAGAAAAATCATGTTGACTCCTGATTTAAAGCTATGAAAATAAATTATGAAATAAAAAAACCTTGGCATAAAATGATAGTAACTTCAAATTTTTTATATATATAAAATGTAAGATTTGACTGATTAGTCATGGAACAGCTGCTAGCCACCAGACATTGTATTATGCACTTTCATATTTATTATCCTAGTAAAATATATTTAATTTTCTTGACTGTACTATAAATTTTACCATTTTATATTGATATTTAAAATTCTATGTTGAGCTGATGTCAGTTGTTTGAACATCAGAGTCCCTTTCAATTTAGAACTACAAAATTTATTCATTTTCTATAGTTGTTACTTTTATTACATAACATTTATTGTACAGCTTTGTGTCCTTCCAATTATTTATTAATCATGAATTTATGAGAGTCTTTGAAAAGTCAAGTTGGTATTCATAAGTCTTGTTTCATTTCTTTGGAAATATGAAACAACTCTATGCTGTTTAAAAGCCAAGCCTTGAGAGCCACCTTGTGGATTTCTGGTTTCTTCATTCATCTCAATTCTGAGAACTTTCACTAATGTAAATAATGCAGGTTTATTGTTTAATTATTGTTACTGTAATGCTTAACATTTATTAAGTGCTCATTGGTTTCAGGCATTGCTTTTATTACTTTATATAACTCATTCAATTCTTAAAACCTATGATATTGCTGGTATCCCTTGATATAGGGTATGTGTAAATCAAATATAGCATGAAATATTCTAGAACATATTATAATAATTTATATGGAGAGATTTTCAAATGATGTTTATTTAAGGCAATGTCATCAAGCACAAATTCACAGATCACTATACTGAGAGAAGAGTAACAGAGAAATGAAAAGTTTTAATACAATTGGGTAGACTTGAAAATCCCTAGTCATTTTTATTATACCTTTTTTATATTTCTATTATACTTGATTTTTATCCTGATATAATATTATTGGATTTCTTTTTTTCAAGAAGAATGATTGCACACACATTTATTAAGAACATTGTCCTATTCACCATTATATTCCCAGCCTTTCATAGATATTTGTTGGATAGTAGGTATCTCAGAATTACTTTTCTTCTTTGCTTTTATTCCTCTGAGACTGACATTATAATAGATGTTTCACTTTAGTTTTCTTATCTGATCTGCATGATTATGCTGTTCTCTATGATTCTTGTTCTCATTTTATAGATAAGGAAACTAAAACTGAGAAAGTAAATAATTTTCACAGAGAATCTCATATTAAGTAGTGAAGACGTGATTTGAGCCAGGCTGACTCCAGAGTCCACTGTTTTTACTACACTGTGTCCTGTTTTTTCAAAAGCAAACACATCAAATCCAATCTGGGACTTTCAGAAGACCTTAGGACATGGAGTCTTTTTTGTTTTTGTTGTTTTAATAAAGTGGAAGAACATTTCTTCATAATTATATCCCTCACTTCTCCTAAAGAGAGGCTTTAAAAAGTGAACCCCTCCACAGTGCATATTATAACAAAAGATAAAAGGTCATCTTTCTCAATGTTTTCTCAGAGCTCTAAAATTTAAGGGTATTCTTCTTGTGCAAGTAGTACATTCCTTCATTTTTCTTGAAGTGCCTTTGAACTTAAATGATATTAACATTCTAGCAATTTCAAGGGAGCTATTATCGTTATGGTAGGAGACATTTCTTCCCATGTTTTTGAAAAATGGGAAATTAAGAACCCAAAACATTAAAATTTAATTAGAAGGTAAATTTGCTGTGGTGGTACATAGAAATTTAGCCCCATGCCTCCTGTTATATAGCTAAATCCCTACTGTGCCACAGTGATGCTTTACCCATAAGTGTTTAGATGATCACCTCAATTCCTGACTTACTAAGATCTTTAAAAGCACTTCTTTATAGTTTCATTCAACACAGTATAATTTTATTTGTGTAAATAACAAATAAAACTCCATTAAGAAAATCCTCCCTTTCTCTGTATGTATGTCTGTGTGCACATGTGCATGTAATAAGGTTGTTTCTATGCCTTAGCTGCAACTGTAATGAGTCTTTTCTTTCTGGTAAGTAACATTTACACCTCAGGATTTCTCATATAATTTTCATCTTTAGTATCAAAGTCACCCCCAGGGGGAAAACTACCTATATTTCTGGATTTGTCCACTGAAACAAGAAGGTAGGAAAAGGAAAGTAACATCTCCCAAGAGCAGTTTAACCTTTAGAAATGGAGTTTAGGGTTCTCCCTGGGCATAAATGATGTCCAAACTAACAGGGCACATTCACTAAAAGCTCTGGTTGTAATTTTACCTCTAAGAAGATTTGTGGCCTTGAACATCTAAACATTTCTGAAACATACTTTCTCTTCTATCAAATGGAATAAAATGGAGTAAATAATACCTATTCTAATGGTTTACTATGAGAAACAGAATGATGTATGAAATTTTGGAAATTGAAGAATTATAAGACTTACCATAGAATTCTATTTTTAGAAAATATAATAACTAAATTTTAAAATGGCAGAAGGATTATAAACAATATGGATAGTATTTTCTTAATTTACCCTATATATTATTACTTTTATACTCTGCCCCACAAAGGCTGTGTCTTAAGAAACCATTGTTTTCTATAAAATAGAACATAACTCAAGGAATAGTAGCAGTTTATAAAAGTAAGTTTATGAGGCTGGCTCAAGATGGCACAGTGAGAACAACCCAGGATTGAAGCTCTCGGTGAATGCGCGGAGGGTGAGTCAGGGCTGCATTTCCAGACGGATCTTTGTTGCCCACAGAACGGGGACGGGGACGGGACACCAGCACAGAGGTTTCGGCTGGTGCAGCCGGCGGCCAGCGCCGCAGCAGCGCGGCGCTCCATACAAAGAGCTCTGGTCTGGGTCCCCAGTTGAACCGGCAATCTGAGACTTGGGAGGGCAGATTGGCATATCCATCTGATTGAACGGGCCTTAAACAGTGAGCCAGACTAGCAGATTCCAGGAAAATCGGCGTTTGACCCAGCACAGGGGGAAAAACAAAACCGCAATCCCAAACACTCCGGGTGGAGAGTTCCACTGCAGACACACCTGAACCCAAAACGCTGCAGCTCGGTGGGGGAGGGGTGTCCGCCATTACCGAGGCAACCCGCCCTACTGAGGTACACGCCCATTGCTGACGCAGCCTGCCGTCGCCGAGGCAACCCGCCACAACAGAGAGACTCTGCAGCTGGGCGTAGCCCACGGCAGCAGGGCAGAGACC
>CAUYOR010053935.1:0-32225 GCA_963573925.1 Callimico goeldii
TTTATTTTTGCTCTCCATTTGGTTGGTAAATCTTTCTCCATCCCTTTGTTTTGAGTCTTTGTGTATCTTTGCATGTGAAACAGGTCTGGATGTAACATGCCATTGGGTTTTGGCTGTGTCTTTTGATTGGGGGATTTAGTCGATTTAAATTTAGGGTTACCACCATTTGATGTTAACTGGCTGGAAGCTCTTGTAAAGCAGGCCTGGTGGAAATATAATCTCTGAGTTCTTGCTTGTTCATAAAAGATATTATTTTTCCTTCAGTTGTGAAGCTTAGTTTGGCTGGATATGAAATTCTGCGCTGAAGGTTCTGTTCTTTGAGGATGTTGAATATTGGCCCCCACTCTCTTCTGGCTTGTAGAGTTTCTGCTGAGAGATCTGCTGTAAGTCTGATAGGCTTGCCTTTGTGGGTAACCTGACCTTTCTCTCTGGCTGCCCTTACTATTTTCTTCTTCATTTCAACCCGGGTGAATCTAACGATTATGTGCCTTGGGGTTGCTCTTCTTGAGGAATATCTTTGTGGTGGTCTCTGTATTACCTGGGGTTGAATACTGTCCTGCTTTGCTAGGTTAGGAAAATTTTCCTGAATAATATCCTGAGGAGTATTTTCCAGCTTGGATTCATTCTCTCCGTTGCATTCAGGTACACCTATCAAACGTAAATTAGGTCTTTTCACATAATCCCACATTTCTTGGAGACTTTGCTCATTCCTTTTATCCTTTTTTCTCTAATCTTGTCTTCTTGTTTTATGTCATGAAGTTGATCTTCGACCTCTGATATCCTTTCTTCTGCTTGATCAATTCAAGTGTTTAAACCTGTGCATACTTCTCAGAATTCCCATATTGTATTCTTCAGTTCCATTAATTCACTTATGTTCCTCTCTAAATTGTCTATTCTCTTTAGGATTTCATCAAACCTTTTTTCAAAGTTCTTAGTTTCTTTACATTGGGCTACAACATGTTCTTTTAACTCACAGAAGTTTCTTATTATCCATCTTCTGAAGCCTGGTTCTGTTAATGGGATGCACTCGTTCTCCATCAAGCCTTGTTCCCTTGTTTATGAGGAACTGTGATCCTCTTTAGAGGGAGAGGCATTCTGATTTTGAGTATTCTCAGCCTTTTTACGCTGGTTTCTTCTCATCATTGTAAATTTATCCACTTGTCGTCTCTGTAATTACCAACTTTCAAATTAGGTCTCTGAGTGGACGTCCAAGTTGTTAATTCCCAGGGCCGAAATATGAGCAACCCACTGTGCTGGCCAAAACAGTGGCGTTAAGACTGATGGTGCTTTTCTGCCCAGGAATCTCCAGTCTGGCTTCCTTTTTGAGTCCGTAATAGGCGACTCTGCCTTCCCGGAGTTCCAAACGTCGGTCAGAAGGGGAACCAGTCCCGTTTACTCTGCAACAAGAGCTGCAGCGCCGAGGTGCCGGCAAAACCACTGTGCTGGCCACAAGAGTCTTGCTGGCAACCCGTGGGGCTCCCTCACTGGGAATTTTCTGGTCTGTTAGCGACAAAAATTTGTCTGAAAGTGTGGCGTCCTCTCATTCTCTGTGCTTTCACTGGAAGCTGCAATCCTGAGATGTTAGCGTTCAGCCATCTTGGATCTTTTTTTAAAAAAATTTTTTAAATCTAAAATCCATACAAACATTTATTCTGTCCTTGCCTGGAGGTAAGGGAAAGGAGATCCAGAGAGCCTGTGAAGGAAGATGGGGCTCCAGTGGGAAGACAGTGGCCAAAGGCCAGTGGGCTCCATGGACGGCAGGCCCTGCAGCTAATGAGGGGCTGGCTGGGTTCTCAGTATAAATAAATATAACTTTGATAGTTATATTTATTCAAATCAAGATACAATTATGAAATTTATATTTTAACATATGAGTATATTTTGAAAATCTACCAATACAATCAGATCATAAAATAAATTTTAAAAGAGTTGAAGTGGGAAACAATTTAGTATCGAAGGGCAATCCTTTCTCAGGAAAAAAAGGCAATTGGAAACTTTACACCAACAAATAGAATGTTTTCATTTGGCTGACATTGGATAAAAATGCATACTGTTGTTTGTGAATACTTAAACTAGATAGATCCAGAAGAGTGCAGTTGATGAGCAGGGTATTAGGATTGGCACTATCAGTGTAAATAAAGTCCAAATTACAAGACTTACTGCCCGATATTTCCCCTTCAATAATAATTAAGCTGCATAAATATAAACAAATTATAAGATGGGTAGAGTGCCCACAGGCTCACATGCACAGCAAGTACATAGACACATGTACCAATTTTAGATCATACCAGATTTGTGAGGAAAACACTTTTCTGATCCCTTTTGGTAACAATGATGGATCAACAAAATCAAATGGGTTAGATTACATAATGTGTCTTCAGCCTGTGATTTACTGTAACACATGTAATTGTATATAAAATTGTTCATTTGACTGACATTAATTGAGTGCTTTCTGTGTAGCAATATTGTGCAAATTTTTGTGGAAAAGACAGTTGCTGCAATTATTTGGGCAACTGAATGGAATGTGTGCCAACTGTTCTGGGACAAAGAGCCAGGACACTGAGCAGCCCTGGTGAGGCTTAGCAGGAAAGGAGTGTGGCCTCATGTTTGTTCTTATGGGGATACTGCTTTAAGCTACAGATATCCCTGTAGTCTATTCTCCCCCATGATGCCTGATGGAAGTGTTTGTGTGGTTGTCACATTTCACACAAGTTTCCAAGCCTCGATGATCCTCAAAGGGTCATAGTCATGTACGGCTGTGCACGTCCACCCATTCCGAACCACACACAGCCCCTTCCTTGCTAGGTGGCTCTCTCAGCCTTCTCTTGTAGAGTCTCATTGGTTTCACTGTAGATGAACTGTTCATTTGTTGTGTCTCTTCCATGCCATGCTTGGAACCTCAGAAAACTCTCAGAGTGACATGGGGACACCTCACACTCCTTCCTTCTCAGCAAATTTGCCACCTACTGTGCATGTGATGGGTCAGATAAGGTGCATTTTCTTCTCCTTTGCCCCTTGAAACTTGGAGTCCATATGAATTGTTTCTCATCACCCCATTGTGCTCTAGTGGGAGAGATGAGCAGAAGCTTCCCACACACTGGCTCCCCTTCCCTTCCCCCAGACACCCTCTCATCTCCCAGTCCTCCTGGAGTGGTTGCGTCTCAGAAGCTAGGGCTGGGCTCTCACCTTCTTTGAATGTGTTACATCTCTCAAGAGGAGTGATGTCCTTGGAGTAGTCATTTTTAAATTGAAATCTCTGCTCCCAGTTTGAGCCATGTTAATAAACCACACCGTTTCTGTATAGCCATAAGAAGGAACACATTCAGTGAGTACTTTATGTATCAACTGGGACACATGTTTATGCACTGTGTGCACCATATCATAATTCTGAATACCTCACATACAGCATATATCTTAAGCAGGTCATTCATTCTCAATGCTCTGGCTCCTTTCTCTGCATTCTGTTGAGGAATAATAGTTTCAGAAATGTCCCCTCTTGAAATATGTGCATTGTCTTTATGAATATATCAACAATAATGATACAAACATACCAATCATTGATGTTTTTATTCTTTAAAATATAGAACTATGACAATTCATTTGAACAATATTAGGGGACACATTTGTGGTTTGATTTGTTTCTTTTTGTTTTTCCCATTAAGAAAACTGTTTGCTTTGTTGTAGCATGATTCTGGTGAGTCATTATCCACTGTGAGATTTCTCATTGTTCAATTTTGTCTCTTAAATTCTCCTTTGTGGAACAGAGAACTTTTCCTAGAAAAAAATATTTCTTTCTGGAAGGATATTAAAGTGGGGACACTCATAAAGTGTCAAAATACAACTCTTTAGGAGTAAGGGTTCTTTCTGTGAAGGAAAGAATACATCAAAAAGGAATGAAAGAAGCAACACAAAACCCAATAGAGATAGATTGGAAAGGGAGGCATTACTTTGGAGTCATGAAAAATATGTACTATCTGTATGTATGTATATACATGTATGTATATGTGTGTAAATTTGTGTGTGGGCATGTGTATACATGCACGCATATTTCTTAGCCCTGTTCACTGAAAAGACTTAGAAGCAAATGCACTTAAGTAGCAACTTATACAGCTAGCATTCCAATATTTTTATTTATACCATTTGCCACTAAAAAGAACCAGAAAATCTTTAAAAATGTCTGTTTCTAGAGCTGATGCAAGATCAAGATGAGCCTGGAACATCCTATGCCAAAAAGAAACGAGGTACTCCAATAAATGATTGGAGCATGTCACAGGACAGAAAAACAAGATTCAAAAGAGCTTCCCTGGTTGAATCTGAGTCAATCTGAATACCAATGTAATTAAGGACAGTAATGAATTATAGATTATAAAAAAGGAGGAATCCAGGTGCCCATTGAAATAAAAGATTTATGAAAAGAGAAAAATACGGCTTTTGCTTGTAGTCAAATGCTTAGTGTCAACAAGTAAATGTAGAGAAAGTGCTGGAATAGAAAAAAAATCATTATTTTGTAATCACCATGCTAGAAATTGATTCCATCAAGAACCATTATTAGATACTAAATCTATGGAAAATGTTGATAACAAGCATATTTGTATGGTCCTAATGTTACCTCCCCATGGGTTGCTTATTAGTTGCAAGGGGTAGAGAGCTGTAATGGCATAAGGAACCTTCAAACTATACACTGAGGAAAGCTGACAGCACCTTGGCCAGGTATTCAGCTCCGGCATTATAAAAGAGGGGAGAGAGTTTGTGCCTCTGGATGTGATGCCCTGAGAACACACATCATTGACATTTCATTTGTCTGAAATGCATAACCTAAATCTAACATGAGGACACAAAGACACATTCAAGATGATGAACATTTTATTTATAAAAAGGGGCTGGATTCTTTAAAAATGTAAATTGACCAAATGTCAAAGAATGGATTGAGAACTGTCTGAACTCACAACAGCATGAATAGACATGACAACAAAACCTGACCTTAAACTGGATCCTGAGTGGGTGAGGGGAGTGCCACACCAAAGACACTATTGGTCAGTTGATACAACCAAAATGCAGATGAAGATTGGATAAAAGTATTGTGTTAATGTTAAATTCGTGGAAGTTGATAACTATACTATTCATATGCTCATTTATTTTTAAGAAATGTGCACTAAAGTATTTAGGGTTAAGGAGAAATTATTTGGGTAGCTTATTCTGATTATACATAGTTTCTCTGTTTCTCTTATGTGCATGTGTATATATATATATATAGGTATATGTAATTAGAGAGGAGTATTTTGGTATATTTATTTTGAAGTGTTGACATTAGGTCAGTCTGGATAAAGGAAATAGGGCTGTTCTATGCACTACTCTTGTTCTTAAATTTTCCTTTGGCTTTAAATTGTTTACCAATACATTTTTTAATGGCAAAAAGTAAAAAAAATCATTTGCAAAGGTAAAAAAAAATGCAGTTGTTAAGAACAAGGATTCTCAAGGTTTGGGGAATGGTGGGAAATATGTGAAGGTGACATAAATACATGTTCTGACATAAATATAAATATTTTTACAAATAAATATGTGAGCAATGATACCATAAGAAGCCTGGGTTCCATGGAACAAATCTTGAAAAATGATGCAGAGATATGCTGTTAGGTTCCACACTGATCTAAGAAGTGTATCATCAGATACATGCCAGGCAGCTTTTCATATGCCATTGTTGCTGTGGAAGTTCAAACTCTCAGAATTCTATGAGAGGCCTACAATGCATATCTGTCCAAAGCTAGGTGGTATCCAAGACTGGGGAAAATACACAGACGACATTATCAAGTAAGGTTGTAGTTAAACTTGGGATGGTGATATCACTTAACCATAATGTGGCCATTGCACCTACCATGTACAAGCCATATACAGGTCCATATGCAGGAATACAAAACTATGAACAAATACAAAATTAGCAAATAATCAAAATAGAAGCTTTTTCTTAACTCATTCTGCATCTGAACCTGACCTGACCTCATGCTAGACTACTCATAGTATTTAATAAACACATTTGGTGTAAATATATACTTTCTGCAAATACATAGTTACATTTGATTAACAAATATATAGTTATATTTGATTAATTTGATATCATTACATTTGATTAAATATATAGTTATAGACCCCATTAGGAGTGTGACATTAAAGACCCTGCATAGGTACCATTTTACTTTTCTAAACTCTGAGAGTTTCAGAATGGTAAGATACCTGGGCTGGTTGTGGTGCCTCACATCTGTAATCCCAGCACGTTGGGATGCCAAGGCAGGAGGATTGCTTGCCAGAAGTTTGAGACTGTCCTGGGCAAGATAGTGAGACCTGGTCTCTACAAAAATAAAAATAAAAAACTAGCTGCGCATGGTGGTGCATGTTTGTAGTCCTGTCTACTTGGGAAGTTGAGACAGAAGGATTGCTTGACCCCAGGAGTTCAAGGTCGCTGTGAGATGTGATCATGCCACTGAACTCCAGCCTGGGCAAGACTCTGTCTCTGCAAAAAAAAAAAAAAAAAAAAAAGAAAGAAAGAAAATAAAAGTATAGACGAGTGTTTTTGGTAAACTGTTGTGGACCTGTGCTATCTATTTCATTAACAGGCAACTTTTTTTATCCTTTATTAAGTAAAGTAACAGTAATGAGAGAAAATATAATACTAAAAAGTAGAATTGAAAATGAAATGGCTAAAATTCATTTAAAGGACCCAGAATTAGGCAAGACTTTTAAATGCTGACTTAAATAAAGACAACGTGGTGAATTATCTCTAGCTGTGCAAACTTTTAAAATTATAAGTAGAACCATAATGTACAAGTCCTCCAAATGGACTTTCTCTTTTCCTTCTGCAGTTATTAGCCGTACTCAGGCAAAGATACAGTGGCATAGTGGCAGATTTTTCAGACTAAAAGTTTAGATTCAGCATCCCACTCTTTTCTGCCATTATCTTAGTCACTTCCACTCCTTTACCAGTTTCTTTTTTTTTTTTTTTTTTTTGAGACGGAGTTTCGCTCTTGTTACCCGGGCTGGAGTGCAATGGCGCAATTCTCGGCTCACCGCAACCTCAGCCTCCTGGGTTCAGGCAATTCTCCCGCCTCAGCTTCCCATGTAGCTGGGATTACAGGCACGCGCCACCATGCCCAGCTAATTTTTTTTTTTTGTATCTTTAGTAGAGACGGGGTTTCACTATTTTGACCAGAATGGTCTCGATCTCATGACCCCGTGATCCACCCATCTCGGCCTCCCAAAGTGCTGGGATTACAGGCTTGAGCCACCGCGCCCGGCCTTTTTTTTTTCAAACAGAACTTTTAAGCAGTGATGAAAGGAAAACAAGAAGACTCAAAAGATTATAAATCTCTGGCACTAATTAGTATTCTGCAAATTAGGAACATTCTGATTGCTTGACAAGGTCTATATTTTGCTGATGAGGAGCAGAAGTCTATGGGAGGTAGGGGTGGAAGCAACAGAAGGAAAAGAGAAGCAAGTATTTAGTAAAATATATTCATCATATTGGATAAAAATCAGGCTTTGGGGAAAAAGGTCAAACTCCTTCAATGATGCTGTATATCTTTACCTTTCTTTACTCCATCCTATGGCAAATATTTTTATAACTGCACAGAAGAAATTGGACAATATTCTTTGAAAAATTCTTAGAAAGTTCAACTTTCCAAGTTAATACCACCCCAAATAAAATTTTATGAGTAGATACTTAATTTCTAGCTGTACTCTAGTTCTAGTCAGCTCCTCTAAGTAGCTGGGACTGCGGGCATGTGCCACCATACCTGGCTAATTTTTTTGTATTTTTGATAGAGATGGGGTTTTGCCATGTTGCTCAGGCTGCTAAGCTTTTTATATATAGTATATAGAAAGAGTTGGTTTTCATGGCCAGGCGTGGTAGCTCACACCTGTAATCCCAACACTTTGGGAGGCTGAGAAGGGTGAATCACCTGAGCTCAGGAGTTCGAGACCAGCCTGGCCAACATGGCGAAACCTCGTCTCCACTAAAAATTAAAAAATTAGCTGGGCCTGGTGGCGTGTGCCTGTAACCCCAGCTACTTGAGAGGCCAAGGCAGGAGAATCGTTGAACCCAGGAGGTAGAGGTTGCAGTGAGCCAAGATAGGCCACTGTACTCCAGCCTGGGTGATAGAGCAAGACTTCGTCTCAAAAAAAAAAAAAAAAGAGTCCAGGTGCGGTGGCTCACGCCTGTAATCCCAACACCTTAGGAGGCAGAGGCAGGTGGATCACAAGGTCAGGAGTTCAAGACCAGCCTGACCAACATGGTGAAACCCCATCTCTACTAAAAATACAAAAATTAGCTGGGCGTGGTGGTGCATGCCTGTAATCGCAGCTACTCAGGAGGCTGAGGCAGGAGAGTCATTTGAACCTGAGAGGTGGAGGTTGCAGTGAGCCAAGATCGCACCATTGCACTCTAGTCTGGCCAACAGAGCGAGACTCCATCTCAAAAAGAAAAAAAAAGAATTGGTTTTCTTAAACAGTATTTATTTCTCCTAATAACCCTATGAAAGCAGATACAGACTTCTTGCTTTTTAGAGTTGGTAGCTCACTTGTTGAACACCTACCCTTTTGTCAGATTTATAGCCGGTTAACAAAGTCAATACAGTGATATACTTGATTGACATAACTTTGTTCTGAATTTTTTTTCCAATGATAGTAAAATTGGAGGTCTTAACTTTTCTGCATTAGATAAATATATGCATCTGTTGTAAAGGGCTAAGCAATGAGAATCTTATAACTAGAGCTGAAGTTCAACATAAAGAAATAAATGTCCAATGATTAAACTTCTTCCACTGCTGTTCACATCATGATTTGTTGTGATTAATGTATGTGGATGAGGACATGACAGAAAAAGAAAATGATAAGGCTTGTATATATGATGTGTTTCTGCACAATGATTTTTTTTCTGAATTTTTTGTTTTAGGAATAAAATCGAAGGGCGTTTTTCTTAGGGAACATCATTTGTCATATTTATTTGATTAAGAAGTTGAAGATTTATATAATAAGGTATGGAACTTACACATTATTTTGATAAAAGAACACAGAAAATGTCAGATATGAGCAGAAAACTGACATTTATTTTAGCCTAATGTGGATACTGTACTCTGAATTAAAAATTTCTTTTCCTTACTCTTCTAGCTTTTAAAGATAATAAGTATTATTTCAAAATAGTATTTTTTAAATTGATAGATTCAGCCAGGCATAGTGGCTCACACCTGTAATCTCAACACTTTGGGAGGTCAAGAGATCGATACTATCCTGGCCAACATGGTGAAACACCGTCTCTACTAAAAAAATACAAAAATTAGCTGGGTGTGGTGGCATGCACCTGTACTTGGGAGGCTAAGGCAGGAGAATTGCTTGAACCCAGGAGACAAGAGATTGCAGTGAGCCGAGATTGCGCCACTGCACTCCAGCCTGGCACCTGGCAGCAGAGCAAGACTGTATCTCAAAAAAAAACTGATAGATTCAATTCAGGAAAGGCACTGGAGAGGGTGGAGCTTTTAAAACTGATAGTTTTCTTTTTCCTTTTTTTTTTTTTTTTTTGAGACAAAGTCTTGCTCTGTTGCCCAGGTTAGAGTACAGCGGCACAATCTCTGCTTACTGCAGTCTGCCTCCCAGGTTCAAACAGTTATCATGGCTCAGCCTCCAAAGTGGCTGGAATTACAGGTAGCCACTATGCCCAGCTAATTTTTTTATTAAGCAGAGACCGGGTTTCGTCATGTTGGCCAGACTGGGCTCAAACTGCCAGCCTCAAGTGATCCACCTACTTCTGGCTCCCAGAGTGCAAGTATTATAGTTGTGAGCTACCGCACCTGGCTGATAGTTATCTTTTCTTAGAAATAATGATACAATCCTTTCAGCCCCTGAAATTCTTTGATCATACGTTCCAGGGTTTATAAATGACTTAGGTATGCCAATGGATCACTATCCTATAACTTAAGCTTTGTTCAGGAACTGTAGATAAGAAGGTGATAAGAAACTGGGAATCCTAAATCTAATACTAGTTCTGTCATTAATTAGGCTTGTTATTATGGGTATTTCTCAAATTTTAGAAATATGAGGGGTTGGCTGGGCACAGTGGCTCACGCCTGTAATCCCAGCACTTCAGGAGGCCAAGGCGGGCGGATCATGAGGTCAGGAGATCTAGACCATCCTGGCCAACATGGTGAAACCCTGTCTCTACTAAAAATATGAAAAAAAAAAAAAAATTAGCTGGGCGTGGTGGTGCATGCCTGTAGTCCCAGCTACTTGGGAGGCTGAGGCAAGAGAATTGCTTGAACCCAGGAGGCAGAGATTGCAGTGAACTGAGATTGCACCACTGCACTATAGCCTGGGTGACAGTGTGAGACTGTCTTAAAAATAAATAAATAAATAAACAAAAACAAAAAACCCAAGAAATGTGAGGGGTCTTGAAAAAGTTTGTGGAAAATGCATATTATGAAAAAAACTATGCATGGATTTCAAAATTTTTTGTACCAAAATATACTCTTACTAACTTGTTATAACACATCTGAACAGGATCTAGTTTGAAGCACTAAGAAGAATCTGACATCAGTTTGAAAAGAGACTCTATTAGAGCACACGAATTCTGCTAAAATTGAAGCAAAAAGAAACATCAAATTTATGTTGACGCCTGGGTGGAAGAATTGTGAACTAATTGATGCTTTATGAAAAGTTTATTGGGACAATGCTCCAAAGAAATCAGTTTACAAATGGATAACTCATTTTAAGAATAGATAAGGTAATCTCGAAGAAGCAGTCCACAGTGGCAAATCATCCACATCAGTTTGTGAGGAAAAAGAATTAATCTAGTTCATGGCCTAACTGCAGAAAACCAACAGTTTATAGCAGAAACGACAGTCAACACCATAGACATCTCAGTTGGTTCACTTTACACAATTCTGACTAGAAAAATTTAGCAAACTTTACACCCAATAGGTACCAACACCATTGCACCCAGATCAGCTACAGACAGGAGCAGAGCTTTCAATGGAAATTTTAAGTAAGTGGGGTCATGATCTTGAAGCATTTCATTGAAAAATTGTAACAGGAGATGAAACACGGCTTTAACAGTGCAATCCTGAAGACAAAGCACAATTAAAGCAGTGGTTACCAAGCTATGGAAGTAATTCAGCCAAAGCACAAGTGGACTGGTTGAGAGCAAAGGTCATGGCAACAGCTTTTGGATGCTCAAGGTATTTTGCTCACTGACTTTCTGTAGGGCCAAATAATGGTCACATCTGCTATTATGAGTGTTTTGAGGCACTTAGCCAAAGCTTTAGCAGAAAAATGTCCGAGGAAGCTTCTCCAGAGTGTTCTTCTCTGCAATACTCCTACTCATCTCTCTCATCAAACAAGGGCAATTCTGCGAGAGTTTTGATGGCAGATCACTAGGTATCCACCCTATAGTCCTGATTTGGCACCTTCTGACGTTTTGTTTCCTAATCTTAAATTTTTTTTTAAAGCTGTACTTTTTTTTTCAGTTAATAATTAAAAAAAAAAAAAAACTGCATTGATGTGGTTAAATTCCCAGAACTCTCAGTTCTTTATGGATGGACTGAATAGCTGGTATCATCACTTACAAAAGTGTCTTGAACTCCATAGAACTAATGTTCAGAAATATAGTTTATATTTTTATCTTTTAATTCCATTTTCCAGAAACTTTGAAGTCTCCTCGAATATACACCCTTTGTAGAGGGGAAAAATTCTTGTGACTGTTCATACTGACTTAATGCTGACTTAATTTTCTATTTTGTCAATATGTACAAACATAAAAGTTGATACAAATTTGGTTTATAGCCCTTAAACAAATTTGTGAAATAAATGAATTCAGAAACTCAACCAACATTCATGGAATGAATGCTACTGTTTTACTAAGGTGTAAACATGGTACTGGCTGCCATGGAAAAAGTTACATATAAACAGTCATGTGCCTTGTGATTGTTTTGTCTACAACTTCACTCTTTGTGGACCTAAAAACTATTGAAATGAGGGGAGGGGATCTGAATTCCTGAAAGAATGTCAACTGGGCATGGAGGCTCATGCCTATAATCCTTGCATTTTGGGTGGCCAGGAGTTCCAGGCCAGTCTGGGCAACAAAACAAGACCTGTCTCTACAAAAAATAATTAACCAGGCATGGTGGTGTGTGCCTATAGTCCTAGCTACTTGGGAGGCTGAGGTGAGAGGATCACTTGTGCCCAGGACGTTGAAGCTACAGTGAGCTGTGATCACTGCTACTACACTCCAGCCTGGGCGACAGCAAAACCCTATCTTTAAAAAAACTAGGATGGTTTTGTGCTATGCAGATCCTCATATGAAGAATTATGCATTAAATTCTCTCCAAACCTAACTCAAGTGAGCAATTCAGTTTTTTTTATTTAGTATTAGGCTTGGATAGTAGTTAACTAAATTGGATTAAAAGTTAACTGTTGTGTGAACTAATACGTTTTTCTCTTAGATACAGGCAGTCCTTGCTTTGCACAGTTCCAATATGCATAAATATGAATTACCACAGTTAAACCAGTCCAACAATGTGGTTAATATTTCCATTACCACAGTACTGAGAAAACATACATAAATTCTGCTGCTAGCTCTTTAGTCCAGAAGTCATTGTACAAAAAAAAAAGATAGGCATTATGATATGCCATTCACATATGCCAGTTACATTACTTTCAAAGTTTGTTGGTGATTCATTACTGATCATCTGTTCAGTTGATGCACAGATAGCTAAGCACAAAGTGCATAGTAGTGTTGCCTCCTTGACCTCATAGTACTGTTAACCTTCTGGCCATTTATAAAAATGGATAATCAAAAGAGGTAATTGGTTGGCAAAGGACAGGGCAGCAAGGAAAAGTGATAATGCTGGAAGTGAAATTGGATGTGATTAAAAGATTTGAAAGTGGTGACAGCAAAGATAGGTTCAGACCCAGACCTGCATGAAACTAAAACAAACCTATTGAAAAAGTCTGATAGATGTAAAAAGGTAAAGTTGCTTCATTGCACTAGAAACAAAGCTGTTTGTGATTGAAATGGAACACTACTTGTTTGAAGACTAATAAAAAACAAATCCCAATCAATTTGACAAGCATTCAGGCCAAAGTAATAATCTTCGTTACTACATTGAAAGAAAATGGTAATTAGAAAAAGACTGAAAGAGAATATATTACTACCAGTAAAAGGTGGGTTCATCATTTCAGAAGTTGGCATGAATTGATGTTAAGCTATCTCTTGAAGCTGCAAGCTTCAGATAGAATGTTACAGAAGATAGAGCTGACTGTGGGAATGTTGACACTGCTGCTGTTCAAGAGGCAGTTCTAGGTAACGTAGCAGAGGAACTCAGCAAAGTCATATTTTTAGACATAAAGTGGTTGTGATGTAAAGAATGACCATGTCTCAGGAAGTGATGCCAGCAAAAAAACTGCACATTAAAGGAGATACTTCAGATATTTTATTACATTGAAAATACAAAGGATAAACCTTTGGAAGCTGACCCAAAGTCAGGAAAGACTAGTGACAATTTGCCAAGGCATAGAAAAGATGGTCACTTGTAAGTTATGTGATAAGACAAGCACTGTTCAAACTACTCTTGATAAATTATAAAGAAATATTTTTATATTTCTTTATAATTATATGAAACTCAAATTTTGTTGTCCATAAAATTTCATTAGAACATAATGGTTTACATATTGTTAATGGTTAATAGTTTACATTATTGTTTACCACTGCTTTTGCAATATAAGCTGAGTAGTTCCAATAGAGAGCATATGGCCTATAATATTTACTATATAGCCCTTAACAGGAAAGCAGCCCTTTACATCTGCATATTTAACCAGATGTAAATATGCACATCAGCTCTACAAACAGCTATATTTTAATCTGTATGATAATCAGTTATAATTTAACATTTACTTTTTTTTTGAGACAGGATCTTGCTCTGTCACCCAAGCTGGAGTGTGTGGCATGATCTCGGCTCACTGCAATATCTACCTCCTGGGCTCAACAGTACCATTCATTCCATGCGGTGGCTCACGCCTATAATCCCAGCACTTTGGGAGGCCGAGGCGGGTGAATCACGAGGTCAAGAGATCGAGACCATCCTGGTCAACAAGGTGAAACCCTGTCTCTACTAAAAAAATACAAAAATTAGCTGGGCATGGTAGTGCGCGCCTGTAGTCCCAGCTACTCGGGAGGCTGAGGCAGGAGAATTGCTTGAACCCAGAAGGCAGAGGTTGCAGTGAGCCGAGATTGTGCCATTGCACTCCAGTCTGGGTAACAACAGTGAAACTCCATCTCAAAAAAAAAAAAAGAAATATTTTAGTGTTTCAATGTTTCTAGTAGTTTAAATTACTAAAATTAGTATCCTAAATACTAGTTTTACATTATTAGAAAACAGTACAATTTAAAAAATATAGCCAACAGCAGGAGAGGTTTGTTTTGTTTTGAGACTGTGTGTTATTCTGTCACAAAGCCTGGAGAACAGTAGCGAGATTTCGGCTCACTTCAACCTCTGCCTCCCGGGCTCAAACGATCCCCCTACCTCAGCCCCCTAAGGAGCTGGGACTAAAAGTGTGTGCTACCACACCCAGCTAATATTTTTTGTATTTTTATTAGAGACAGTTTTGCCATGTTGCCCAGGCCAGTTTGGAGCTCCTGAGCTCAAGCAATCTGCCCGCCTCTGTTTCCCATAGTGCTTGGATTATAGTTGAGCCATCATGTTTGGCCAGGAGAGTTTTTAATCTAGCAAATTTTAAAGTCACAGAACAATCAAATTTTTGCATAGATTAAGATAACATTGAATAATTTCAGCTTCCACGCTGAAAGCCAGGACTCCTTGCGTGTAAAAACAAGCTAGGGAGTCTGCATATTTAACCAGATGTAAATATGCACATCAACTCTACAAACAGCTATATTTTATTCTGTATGATAATCAGTTATAATTTAACATTTACTTTTTTTTTTGAGACAGGATCTTGCTCTGTCACCCAAGCTGGAGTGTGTGGCATGATCTCGGCTCACTGCAATATCTACCTCCTGGGCTCAAGCAATCCTACCTCAGCCTCCTGAGTAGGTGGGACTACTGGTGGGTGCTAACACGTGCAGCTAATTTTTTGTTGTTGAGGCTTTGCCATGTTTCCCGGGCTGGTCTTGAACTCCCGGACTCAAGTGTTCTGCCCACCTCAGCCTCCCAAAGTGTTAGTATTACAGGTGTGTAGAGCCACTGCACCTGCCCTAACATTTACTTTTCATATGCTTTTGTGTATTGCCATATCAAAAGCTTTGAAATACAATTTTTATAATACTGTGCCTTATAGTGGACTTTTGAGTATTAATCCATTTCTGGCAAAAGTAATAAAGATTGACAAATTTGGCCTGGTGGCTCACACCTGTAATCCCAGCACTTTGGGAGGCCAAGGTGGGCAGATCATGAGGTTAGGAGATTGAGACCATCCTGGCCAACATGTTGAAACCCTGTTTCTACTAAAAATACAAAAATTAGCTGGGCATGGTGGTGCGTGCCTGTAGTCCCAGCTACTTGGGAGGCTGAGGCAGGAGAATCGCTTGAACCTGGGTGGTGGAGGTTGCAGTGAGCTGAGGTCACGTCGCTGCACTCCAGCCTAAAGAGAGAAACTCCACCTCAAAAAAAAAAAAGATTGACAACATTTTCCTGTTAAGGGCTATATAGTAAATATTATAGGCCATATGCTCTCTATTGGAACTACTCAGCTTATATTGCAAAAGCAGTGGTAAACAATAATGTAAACTATTAACCGTTAACAATATGTAAACCATTATGTTCCAATAAAATTTTATGGACAAAATTTGAATTTCATATAATTTTAATGTCATGAAATATTTTTCTTTTGCCTTTATTCCTACTTAAAAATATAAAAACCATTCTTAACTTATAGTAACTAAAAGGGCAGGTGGGGGGAATTTGTCAACTTATGCAATAGGAACATGGTGTTGCACTGTGAGATAGTATTAAATGAAACCAGAAAATGTAAATGCTGTTTAAATCATTGGTTTTTGGGAAAATGGAAGTTCTAATGAATGCTTTTTCCATATCAGTGCAAACTTGGAAGATAGCAGGAAGTATTTGGGGGATGAGGCAGTAGAAAACTGTTCAGGCCTTTAATGTTTTCTTTTGGCCCAAATGATAGTCCCACTTTTAAGTCAGGGATTTTTATTACCATCTCTCTGGGTAAACTAGTCTTGTGGCTATAAAGTAAAATTAAAGCCTCTAGAACATAACTAGAAATTAACCTCTCTAAGCTAGGCTAGCTAGTACAGTTGACCCTTGAACAACAGGGATTTGAATTTCATGGGTCCACATACGCAGATTTTCTTCTGCCTCTGCCATCAGAGACAGCAAGACCAATCCCTTCTCTTTCTCCTCAGCCTGCTCAATATGAAGACAACCAGGATGAAGACCTTTATGATAATCTACATCTGCTTACAGTAAATATGATTTTCTGAATTTTTTTCCTGAAGCTTTATTGGAAGAATATGCTATATAATTCATGTTACATAGAAAATGTATGTTTATCGATTTTAACAGACTTCCCATTAACAGTAGGGACTATATGTAGTTACATTTTGGAGGAGTCAGAAGTTTGCTGATTTTTTTTTTTTTTGAAATGGAGTGTTGCTCTGTTGCTCAGGCTGGAGTGCAGTGGCATGATCTCGGCTCACTATAACTGCCACCTCCGGGATTCAAGCTGATCCTCCCACGTCAGCTTCCCCAGTAGCTGGGACAACAGGCATACACGACCACACCTGGCTAATTTTTGTATTTTTTGTAGAGATGGGGTTTCACCATGTTGGCTAGGCTAGTCTGAACTCCTGGCCTCAGGTGACCCACCCATCTTGACCTCCCAAAGAGCCAACTTTTTTTTTTTTTTTTTTTTTTTGACATGGGGTCTCATTCTTTCGCCCCGGATGGAGTGCAGTGGCTGGATTTCGGCTTGCTGCAACCTCCACCTCTGGGTTCAAGTGATTCTTTTGCTTTAGTCTCCTGAGTAGTTGGGACTAGAGGCTTGTGCCACCACACCCGGCTAATTTTTATATTTTTAGTAGAGATAGGGTTTCACTATGTTGGTCAGGCTGGTCTGGAACTCCTGACCTCAAGTGATCCGCCCGCCTCAGCCTCTCAAAGTGCTGAGATTACAGGTGTCAGCCACCGCACCAGGCTCAAGTTTGCTGATTTTTGACTGGAGTCAACGCCTAACCGTGTTGTTGCAAGGTCAACTGTAATCTGTTAGAGCTGATTTCAATCCTACAGAAATAAACTTTTGCTTTTATAGTCGAACCACATGTTAAGACTGAAAAGGCACTGGGAAGGCTGCAGTGAGTACAAAGATGTTTCTACTCCCTAGTGCTTAAGGAGTGTTTGCCATATTTTACTTGTCTTTTTGTTTACAAAAGACAAACATTATTTCCAGGCATCTAGGAAAGAAAGGCGGTAGGAGAGTTGGCTTTGAATGCTAGGTGTAATGAGAAAAGAACTTGTCGAAAAGTTAGGAGACCTGGGTTGAATCCATATTCTGGTAATTTAGCAATTGATTTTCCTTTGGCTTTACGTCGTAAAATAACTCCTCCCTATACTAAAAGTACACCCAGGCAACGCATCTAATTAGATTTGAAGCTCTGGGAAAACTAATAAGGTTAACAGTGGCGGAAGGCGAGTGCTAACGGGTCTCAAATAATACCATGAGATAGTAACAAGTATGAAAGGATACTAATTGGAATTAATGTAACACCCCATCTACGCCTCTGTCCACAGTAGCCTTTGGGTATGCCCAGTTCCTTCTGTAGGTCTCAAAACGCCAGAAAGTAGAATCAAGTGGGTAATTTAAAGAACTCAGTGACAATTGTAATAAAGCCCTTGCAGCCCGATTTTTCCACGCGGTTTGGCAGCGGGCAGTGCCGCCACGGGCGACCGACGCCTCACAGGACTAGTGCTACGTGGCGTTCCTGCGGGCCACGGTGGTCATTCAGCCGGACGGAGACATCGTGCAGGACTTTTCCTGCACCCATGTCCTGGCTACCGCATCCACATTCTATGCGCCGCCCCTCAGAAAGAGTTCCTACATTCGTGCGGACGCGATGACCGCAGGGCTCCTCAAAGCGCAGAACCGTACCCTGTGCCCTAGCCTACCGCCAATCCCGGAAGTGCCGCGGCGGGCCGTGCGTCGGGGTGGGCGGGGAGAGACGTTCCCGGAAGTGTCGGGCGGCAGGGCGTGGCTGCGGCTGCCACGTTGGAGCGGAACGTGGAGGTGGCCCTGGCTGGGGAGGAGGGGCGGCGGCGAATGCTGGGAGAGTTCGACCGACGCTGCACTAACGCAGGACCTGGCTTCCGAAGGTCCTCGCCAGGTGCGTCCGCCCGTTGCTTTTTGTCCTCTTCGCCGGTCCTTAAGCCTTGAGGTTGAGCCCAGGCCAAAACTAGGACCCCAGCCTGGGTCTCCGCTGCTCCGCGCCAGCCCGAGGCCCGGTCTTTGGTGACGGCGTGCCCCTGGTCTTGGTTTTGGGCCCGGTACAACAACGTCTGGCATCTGGACTCCTTCAGTGATCGTGCTCGTCCGCATCCGCCGACGTCTCCACTGCTGAGCAAGAGCCACCCGAGGCTGGCGACAGTGACTTGCTGGGGAGTCGTAGCCGGGCGGGTAACTGGAGTTTGAGGTTAGGAGACTTTCAGACCCTTGTTCACAAAGAGGTGCGGTCCCCGAGGGTGAGGAAAGGAAACAAATCTCAGGATTACTTTGGCTGACTTTAGTTTGGTTAGGATTTTTTTGATTGTACTTGAACTGTTGCCAGATTTAAAGGTTCATAGGTTTGAATTGACGTATACTGTCATTTAGCTAGGATTGGATTATTTTAAGGACAGTGGTCGCCAGGCGCAGCCTGTACTTTGAGGACAGTCTCATTAAGTGTTAATATGTTTTTGCTAACAAGTTGTTAAATTATGGGGCAGTTGTAAAATAAACCAAAATATTGCCTGGACTTGTGGGCGTTATACATTTTTCCTTGCGCTTAAGGAACTAATTTTACGTAGGGCTTTTTGAAGTTGCAGTGATCTGATAGTCTGTGCCAAATCGTTTCTTCTAAATTATGTTTTCGAACTATAGAAAACTGAAATTTGGTTGTCCTTATGGGCAGTTATTACTGTATTTAAAAAATCGATAAAGGTTTGTTCTTGTTATAGCGTCCTGTGTTTTCTGTACTTCCGATTATTCAAAGGTTGGCAAAAGCTTATTCTCCTTTTTTTTTTTTTAAGACAGGCTCGCTCTGTCACCCAGGCTGGAGTGCAGTGGTGCGATCTCAGCTCACTGCAACCTCCACCTCCCGGTGATTTCTCATGCTTCAGTCTCCTGAGTAGCTAGGATTACGGCGCCTGCCACCACGCCCTGCTAATTTGTGCATTTTTAGTAGAAACGAGGTTTCACTATGTTGGCCACGCTGGTCTTGAACTCCTGACCTCAAATGATCCGTGCACCTTAGCCTCCCAAAGTGTAGAAATTGCAGGTGTGAGCCACGGTTCCCAGCCACTCTTCTTTTTTAGTAGTTCTTCTGTGCTGTTTCTCATTATCCTTTAATTATAGTTCAGAGAAAGCTTTGTAGGCTCATAAGAACTTTTGGATAACTCATAATGTTTTTGTAGTTTTGTAGTGATTTTATTTTACAAATGTTCACAATTATTTGTGCAATTTGAAATCTGAGGTGGATTTAGAATTATACTGCTTAATTTTATATAAGCAAAGTATTTATTGAAACTAATAACATAGGAATAGAAATAAATTTGTAAACTGTGAAGAGCAGTTATTCATAATATTTGAGAGATTTCACTGTCTTTTAGGAATCTAATGAAAGCATTGTAAGAATGTACATACACACACGTAGGGTTTTTGTTTTGTTTTGTTTCTGAGACAGGGTCCCTCTTTGTTGCCCAGATGGGAGTGAAGTGGTGCAATTAATTATACCTCACTACAACCTTGAACTCTTGGGCTCAAGAGATTCTCTCACCTCAGTCTCAGAAGTAGCTAGGAATATGCACGTGGTGCACGCTCAGCTAATTAATCTCTCATTTTTTTATAGAGGTGGGGTCTCACTGTGGTCCCCAGGCTGGTCTCAAGCTCCTGCTCTCAAGAGACATGTAGGATTTTCTACGTACATAATATCATGAAGTTTGCAAGTTAAAAACTCCTTTAAGGGGACGTTACTAGATTGATTTGCATTGATTACATTGTTTTTAGAAATGTCATTAGGTTGATTTCAGCTCAAAGAGTTTTATACTGAGGATTAATATGACACCAATTAGTTCAGTAACTAGTACACAGTTACTTTCTCCTTTGATTTGGTTTGGGTTGAGTGAAATGAGCCTAGAACATTCATAATACTAAATAAATCCTCTAGAACAATTGTTTCTATCCCTATTGAGATATTTTGCCCACAGAAAATGGATTTTTACTAAAAGCAGTGCCAACTAGGGATTGTATACCTAGTTTGGTAGTCAGAGTTCCAATTCTATTACCTCTTTAAACTTTTTACTTGCCTTCTGAGGTATGCCTCAGCTCTGAAGGTTGGTATTTTTCAAAGAATAGTGCTGTTGGGTTTTAGTATTGTTTTACAAAATTTACATTTTGAAAATGAGCAGAAAGAAAAAAGTTTCCACCTAATTGAATGCAATTATTGAGAGAAAGTTGCAGGAAAAATAAGAGTTCTAGTCTGGAGTATAAATTTTCTTTAATGAAGGTTTTTGTTGTTGTTTTGTTTTGTTTTTTGTTTTGTTTTTCCGAGACAGAATCTTGCTCTGTCGCCCAGTCTGCAGTGCAGTGGCGCTATCTCGGCTCACAGCACTATGCCTTTCAAGTTCAAGCAATTCTCCTGCTTCGCCCTCCTGAGTAGCTGGGATTACAAGTGCGCACTACCATGTCTGGCTAATTTTTCTATTTTTTAGTAGAAACAGGGTTTCGCCATGTTGGCCGGATTGCTCCCCAACTTCTGGCCTGAAGTGATCCACCCACCTCGGCCTCCCAAAGTGCTGGAATTGCAGGCCTGAGCCACTGTGCCTGGCCAAGGCATGTATTTTTAAAAAGGTTCATTGTGGTAGACGTTTTAAATTGTGGTGTTTGTAATAACTGTCAGTTATGAGCATTTATTTATATATGCTAGGTACTGTTCAAACCACTCTGAGTAATACCACTTATTTCTCACAGCAACCCTGTAGGGTAGGTACCGTTACCTTTATTTTACTGAGAGGGGAGGCAAGATATACATGGATAAAGCTACATGACTAAAGTCAGAGGGGGACATGGTGAAGCTGGAATTTAAACTGAGGGTGTCTGCTCTAGACCCCATGCTCTTAATTGCTGTGCAATAAATACTGTCTTCTAGATGGCATATATTAAGAAGCCATTGTCCACACAATTTTATTTTTTTTGATATGGAGTTTTGCTCCTGTCGCCCAGGCTAAAGTACAGTGGCACAATCTTGGCTCACTGCAACCTCCACCTCCTGGGTTCAAGCCATTCTCCTGCCTCAGCCTCCCAAGTAGCTGGGATTACAGGTGTCTGCCACTATACCCTGCTAATCTTTTTTGTATTTTCAGAAGAGCCAGGGTTTTGGCATGTTGGGTAGGCTGGTCTCAAACTCCTGACCTCAGGCGATCTGCCTGCCTTGGCCTCCCAAAATGCTGGGATTACAGGTATGAGCTGAGCGCCCGGCCTTCTTTTTATATTTTCATAGTGATTATGTTCTGTGGAAAATAGTATTGAGTGAAACAAGTGTGCATAGTGTAGATTCTGATCATGTTTAATACTGAAAAAACATTACACAAAGTTTTTTAAGCAAGTCTTGCTTGGAAAGTATGTATGGTTTAATCTAAAACTTCTTCCTGTTTTTGGGTGCAGTGGCTCAGGCCTGTAATCCTAGCTCTTTGGGAGACCAAGGCAGGATGAATGCTTGAGGCCAAGAGTTCAAGACCAACCTGGCCAGCATAGCAAGAACTTATGTCTATTAAAAAACAACAACAACAATAACAACAACAACAACAAATTACATTTAAAGAAAAAACCTTTTCATATTTTTAAGAAAATCATTTACACCTAAATGAATGATTATTTCTAAGAGAAGGAAATACACATATATCCAGATGAAACTGTATTTTGATGGCATTCTTAGTAATTTTGAGAATGATTGCAATGGGTAGATTATTTAATAACATTCAGGGCATATAATATAGTTCTAGGCCATTATTGTAGTATAGTGATTCTTTTTTTTGAGACGGAGTTTTGCTGTTGTTACCCAGACTGGAGTGCAATGGCATGATCTCGGCTCACGGCAACCTCCACCTTCTGGTTTCAAGCAATTCTCCTGCTTCAGCCTCCCGAGTAGCTGGGACTACAGGCACGCACCACCATGCCCAGCTAATTTTTGTGTTTTCAGTAGAGACGGGGTTTCACCTTGTTGACCAGGGTGGTCTTGATCTCTTGACCTTGTGATCCACCCGCCTCGGCCTCCCAAAGTGCTGGGATTACAGGCATGAGCCACCGCGCCCGGCCTTTTTTTTTTTTTTTTTTTTTTTTTTTTTAACATGGTATTGAAGCATATTCAGGACAGCTTAATAAGGAGAACTGCTTCTAGTGGAACATTGAGTACTAAGGCTAAGATAAATTTGTGAATGTTTTGAATTCCCACTTACTGTGTTCTTATAAATGTGTCTCTCTCTCTTTCAGTAAATGTTACACATTAACCAAGCATTAATGGATTAGGTAGTCCTTATGCTTTTGCTCTTAGAAATATTAGAATTGTATTCCATTTTTATAATACAGCTATTTTGTTTTTCACTTGTAGAAATTATTTTGAAGGCATCTTATAACCTTTTCTCCCCTTAACAATACTTTCTCCTTTTTTAAATAGTAAATGATCCTTTAAAGAGTTAAGAATTTAAAAGTAAATGTTTTATCTGAAACTGGTCATTCTAGCTCATTTGTCTACTTGTCTTCCCCTAAATATAAACATTTAAAATAAATCAAAACAAAACTTTCTGGATATTTCCTCCCATGCTTATTAGCAATTTGAGTCTAAAAAGGGGTAAAAGTTTTGAGAAAAGATATTGTCTAGTTGGTGAGATAAGATAGCACATAAGGCAGCTGGTTAAAAAAAGGGTAACTGGAAAATATGTAAATATGTGCTAATAGAATGTGATTACAAAGTGTTTAGTTAAAATAGAATGGCATATTCTTATAAAATGCTTAAATCCTGGGCTGAGTGCGGCGGCTCACGCCTGTAATCCCAGAACTTTGGGAGGCCAAGGCGGGTGGATCACGAGGTCAAGAGATCAAGACCATCCTGGTCAACATGGTGAAACCCCGTCTCTACTAAAAATACAAAAAAAAAAAATTAGCTGGGCATGGTGGCGCGTGCCTGTAATCCCAGCTACTCGGTTGGCTGAGGCAGGAGAATTACTTGAACCCAGGAGGCGGAGGTTACATCACACTCCAGCCTGGGTAACAAGAGCAAAACTCCGTCTCAAAAATAAAATAAAATAAAATAAAATAATGCTTAAATCGTAATACTGACAAATGTAAACTTGTAGGGGAGTATTTAGATCATGTGGATTGGATTATTAGGGCAGTTTTCATGGAGGAGCTGGAATATGAATTTATTTTTAAAGATTAGGTTAGACAGTTGGCAGAGAGGAAGAAGAGGGAATTCATATAAGAAAATAGGTGCCTTTTTTACATCTTAGAAAGTTGGATTTTTTTCCCCCAAATAATCTCAAAGTTTTCTTATTTAATCTCATGATAGCAGTAAGTTTTAAAAACAGCAAACCTATCAAAAACACTAACTCAGCACTTTGTTTGGCTCCCTATTATAAAACATATTATCTCATTGAAACCTCACACCATCCCATTAGGTAGTCACTCTTTTCCCTATTTTATGAATATAGAAACTGGTGCTCAGGGAGGTTAAATAACATGTCCAGAGTATCATAGCTAATAAGTAGCAGAGCCAGTAGTCAAATTGAGGGTTAACTCCAGACCATGCTTTTAACCATGTGATACATCCTGCCTCCTAATCTCACTTTGCCCTACCTAACACAATTTCTAAAATGCATTTCTTCAATTTCATCATGCATGGTGGTTGCTTTGTTATTAATTGTTTCTGCTAAATGTTAATTTTCCTCTATGATATAAAAATTGAATACCTGAACTTGTTGGAAGTAATAAGAACTTGGACTCTGGAGCTAATCTTCTGAGTTCCGAACTTGGTTCTGTCCCTTGCCCCCTGCTAACATGTACAGATTGTCTTTCTGTGTCCTAATTTTTTCCTATGTAAAATCTCCTTCAAATATGAACAATTTGCAAGTAGAGGACTCAGGGTATATGTTTAAGGGAATCTTAAGGAAAATGTTAGAGGATAAGCCCTGGAGCTGAGTAGGGAACTGGCAAAAGTACTCTTGGAGAGCATTGAGTGTGTGTTTAACTGCAGTGCTGAGACTGGAACAAAAGTGAGAATGAGGAAGAAATAATGAAATGTAAATGTTAAATGTCCAGTAATGTAGGAGTTGGTTATACAACTAATAAAAAGGAAAGAAGAAAGAAATTGAAGGTAGAATAAGTTTGTGAATTGCCATATCTGTAGTGGTTATGAGTCAAAGGACATCATTTAAAGCTGACAAATCAGTTAGTAGAACTGTAAGCATATTTAGCAGTTCAAAGGTAAACACTGAGAAAGATAATACTATTGACTATAAATAACTGTGTTGTGTGAGGAGGCAGTAAGATTATACAAGCTAATTTCATAAGTTCACATAGTAGGGAGTTAGTAGTTACTGTATAAAAAATAGGGGATTGATGATATTAAGTAAAATATTTGAAATTACAATTATAAAGATAAAATCAGAACTCTGGTTTCTTTTCAAATTGTATAAATGTTTCGACTTTTACTAAAGATTTCCATGGAGAGGAACAATTCTGAGTCTTAATCCAGTTTTTTGAGGCCCTGCTTTTGTGGGACTGATTTAAAAAAAGAAAAAATTTAAAAAAAGATTCAGAAACATATTAATTAAAATATACATTTTTATTAATTATCCTAATAATTGCACAAAAAAGAAAATAGACAATGAAAGACTTTTAAAGAAATTTATTACCCAAAGATATTAAACCAAAGTAAAATATGGTAAAACTAAGACTAACCATGTCTGTCATATCAATACATTTTAAATGGCCTTAGCTAATTTAGCCTTAGCTAAATTGGATCACCAACAAAATGTTGGCTTTTTGTTTGTTTGTTTGTTTGCATCACCAACAAAATGTTTGTATTTTTTTGTTTTTTGCTGTATTCTGGATAGCTAATGACAATAAAGTAGTTTTGAAGGGCAAAAGTATACATGTAAAGGCAAATAAAAGATGGAATTCGGACCAAAAGTCATTATTTCAGACATAGAAGGATATTCACAAATATATATATATGTGCGTGTATGTATATATATGTATGTAAATATATGCCAAATATAAAGTGTATATTTGGCAGTGAATTTTAACATTATGGATATACAGTGTTGGTGGTGAGAGAGGTTATGTGGTTGGAGAACTGTGTAGTAATTCTTTGTACTTGTGTTCAACTTTTCTGTGAATGTAAAACTGCTCTAAAAGATAAAGCCTATTTTTTTTTTAAATTTGAATCAAAATCCTATGAAAGGTAAAAAAAATTTTTTTTTTAAAGCAAAGTCAAAAGATAGTCTGTCAACTTCACAGAAAAATGGTCAAATGATGTCTGGGCACAGTGGCTCACACCTGTAATTCCAGAACTTTGGGAAACCAAGGTGGGTGGATCACCTGAGGTCAAGAGTTTGAGACCAACCTGACCAGCATGGTGAAACCCGGTCTCTACTAAAAGTACAAAAAAATTATCCAGGTGTGGTGGTGTGTGCCTGTAATCCCAGCTACTTGGAAGGCTGAGACACGAGAATCTCTTGAACCTGGGAGGTGGAGGTTGCAGCAAGCCAAGATTGCGCCAGTGTGCTTCAGCATGGGTGACAGAACAAAACTCCATCTCAGAAAAAAAAGAAAGAAAGAAATATAGTCAAATGATATAGACTAGACAGAAGAGATGACAGAAAAGGAAATATAGGCTGGGCATGGTGGCTCATGCCTGTAATCCCAGCACTTTGGGAGGCTGAGCTGGGAGAATCACAAGGTTAAGAGATCGAGACCATCCTGGCCAACATGGTGAAACCCTGTCTTTAAAAAAAAAAAAAAAAAAAAAAAAAAAAGAAAAGGAAATATGGTTGACCTATAATCTTATTAAAAAAAGGATGTTATATATCATGTATAGTATAACTATACCAAGTTAACATTTTTCTTTGTTTCTTTGTTTCTTTTTTTTTTTTTTTGAGACATGGTCTCACTCTGTCACCCAGGCTGGAGTGAAGTGGTGCTATCAGGGCTCACTGCAGCCTCGACTTCCCAGGCTCAAATGATCCTTCCACCTCAACCTCCCGAGTAGCTGGGACTACAGGCGTGTATCACCATGCCCAGCTAATTTTTGTATTTTTTTGTAGAGATGGGATTTCATTGCATTGTCCAAGCTGGTCTTGAGCTTCCAGGCTCAAGCAATCCGTCTGCCACAGCCTCCCAAAGTGCTGGGATTACAGGCCTGAGCCACTGTGCCTGGCCTTTCATTGTTAATGTTGGTAAAAATCTTAAAGTGTGACAGTATACTCTGGGCAATAAGTAATTACATGTTACTGTTAGTGGTTGTAGGGCAACGAGTAATCATATATTACTGTTAGTGGCATGAAAAGGTACAGTTGCCATAGAGAACAACTTGGTAATATTCATCAAAATTAAAATTGCATTAATCCTTTAACTTAACAGTTTTACTTCTGGGAATTTATAGCTGTCCCTGCTCTTTAATGAAATAGCATGTGCAGATGACCATTTATTTCAGCATTTTTTGGTAAAAATAGCTAAAAACAGCTTAGGTGTTCATTGGTATTGGACTAGGTAATTATGGTACATCTTGCAGTAGAGTAATATGTCATTTCAATATATTTACGTAAAAATAACAAAGATCTTTAAAAAGTACATAATACTACACCTTTCTAAGTAACTTTTTTTTTTTTGGAGACCGAATCTCTGTCACCCAGGCTGGAGTACAGTGGTGTGATCTCAGCTCATCTCTGCCTCCTGGGTTCAAGTGATTCTTCTGCCTCAGCCTCCTGAATAGCTGGGATTACATGGGTGCACCACCACGCTGGCTAATTTTCTTGTATTTTTAGTAGAGACGGGGTTTTGCTATGTTGGCCTGGCTAGTCTCGAACTCCTGGTCTCAAGTGATCCACCCACCTCGGCCTCCCAAAGTGCTGGGATTGCAAGCATGAGCCACCACACCCGGCCCATCAATGTAACTTTAATGACAGAAAATATGTAAACAAGTGGTATATGGTATTATACCTTGAAGTCACCAGTTTTCTGATAATTTCTACTTTATCTTTAAATTCTGTGAGCTTACTATATTCTCTCTAATATGTTTTAATTTAGAATTAATTTTTAAACTGCTCTTATCATTGAGTAATCCTACTCCAGGAAGTTGTATCTTATTTATTTTTTGCCTGCTCTTACCCGTAATGTTTTGTTACCCATTCTTGTTTGATAAACATGTGTAGCAAAGTTAATTCTTGAGGTACTACCTTATTGTTTTTGTGGGCTATTTTTCTAGACTGATTCAACTGAAAAACTATAATCTGTAAACAGAATAGCCCAGTATTTGTCTCAAAATAGTTTGTCAAGTTTGTCTGCTTTCTAATATTGAACATTTCCAACAAATGACACCTAAACCAATTTGATCTATTTGCAGTTGGGAATTAATAATGTTGTAGTGGTTTGTTCAGTGTGTTTCTATGTAAAATATCTGTGTTTTGTGTTAGACATTCAAATCATTCAAATATATTTATTTGTAAAATAGATTTGTCTTTAGCAGGATGAAGTTAAAGGAAGTAGATCGTACGGCCATGCAGGCATGGAGCCCTCCCCAGAACCACCCCATTTATCTAGCAACAGGTAAGTTCAAAGGAGAGAAGATAATATGAGTAACCTAATTTCTTCTCTTCTGCATCTAGCTTATTCAGTTTAAGCTTTATCTTTTCTGGAAAACCTATCTCTCCCTGACAAGTTACCGACATTCTATCAGCTGAGTTCAGTGTTCTTCTGTGTTCCCATAGTGTTTTGATCTTGATGGGTTACATCTAAAGTATTGTCCTTACTTTACAGGAATTGTATTTTATCTTTATTTCCCTAAATGGCATGTAAAAAACAGTTAATAACAGTTTGAATGAATGAAGAACAATTTTGTTGTTAGCATTTTTTTTTGAGACGGAGTCTTGCTTTGTCGCCCAGTCTGGAGTGCACTGGCATCATCTCAGTTCACAGCAACCTCTGCCTCCCGGTTTCAAGTGATTCTCCTGCCTCAGTCACCTGAGTGCTGAGACTATAGGCATATGCCACCACACCCAGCTTATTTTTGGATTTTTAGTAGAGAGCAGGTTTCACCATGTTGGCCAGAATGGTCTGGATCTTGACCTTGTGATCCGCCCTCTTCAACTCCCAAAGTGCTGGGATTATAGACGTGAGCCACCATGCCTGGCCAATGTTAGCATTTTTATATAAAAAGAATTAGTTGGCTGGGCTCAGTGGCTTTATGCCTGTAATCCCAGCACTTTGGGAGGCCAAGGCAGGTGGATCACAAGTTCAAGAGATTGAGACCATCCTGGCCAGCTTGTTGAAACCCCGTCTCTACTAAAAATACAGAAATTAGCTGGGTGTGGTGGTACAAGCCTGTTGTCCCAACTGCTTGGGAGGCTGAGGCAGGAGAATAGCTTAAATACGGGAGGCAGAGGTTGCAGTGAGCTGAGATCACATCACTGCACTCCAGTCTGGGCAACAGAGCAAAGCTCTGTCTCAAAAAAAAAAAAAAAAGTTGGCCTAGCATGGTGTCTGATGTCTGTAATCCTAGCACTTTGGAAGACCAAGGTGGGTTGATCATCTGAAGTAAGGAGTTCAAAACCAGCCTGACCAACATGATGAAACCCCATCTCTACTAAAAATACAAAAATTAACTGGGCATGGTGGTGGTGGTCTGTAATCCCAGCTACTCGGGAGGCTGAGGCAGGAAAATCACTTGAACCTGGGAGGCGGAGGTTGCAGTGAGCCAAGATTGAACCACTGCACTCCCACCTGGGCGACAGATCAAGACTTCATCTCAAAAAAAAAAAAGTTACATCATGTATAACTATAAGCAGATATAGTAAATCACTAGACTATTTTACAGAGATTTAAAAAATATCTACAAGCTTAAAAAATTATTTATACTACCCACTGTTATAAACATTGTCTCTTAGCCCTGTGCCAGAATCTCATTCCTATAGTAATTTAAGCATCTGCTCAATGGCATATGTGCTGAGACTTCAGCCACAAATGCAGCATTCACGAGCGAGAGAATTGAAAAGCATGCTTTTAATTTCTGTCATGTGGTTTATTTGAGTCTTTTATTTTTGTATGTATAGTAACCATAAATGTATTTTCTATAGGAACATCTGCTCAGCAATTGGATGCAACATTTAGTACCAGTGCTTCCCTTGAGATATTTGAATTAGATCTTTCTGATCCATCCTTGGATATGAAATCTTGTGCCACATTCTCCTCTTCTCACAGGTATGAGGTTTCAGCTTTAAATTCATGTGATTATATATTATTGTTGATTTCTAATTTATCTGTAAGTATGTCATTATTAGAAACTACAAGGAATACCAGCAAGGACATGAAATATTTTGTCGATAAAAAGCATGTGAGTGAATTTTTATGGAAGTAAAAGTAGTGTTTATAAGTCCTATTGACTTTTTTCTCTTTTTTTTTTTTTTTGAGACAGAATCTCACCTTGTAGCCCAGGCTGGAGTGCAGTGGCACAATCTTGGCTCACTACAACCTCCACCTTCTGGGTTCTAGCAATTCTTGTAGTTGGGATCACAGGTGTGCGCCACCCCACCTAGCTAATTTTGTATCTTTAGTAGCGACAAGGTTTTGCCATTTTGGCCAGGCTGGTCTTGAAGTCCTGACCTGAAGTGATCCATCCACCTCCATCTCCCAGAGTGCTGGTGCCCAGCCAGTATGTTCTGTTGACTTTTTATTGCTGTTATATGTAAGGTGGGAAGGAGAGGCTGTAGTTTCTGGCATTTTTTTTTCTCATTATGTGGTAGAGTTTTTTTTTTTCTATCTTCTTTATTGCACCTGTTTGCAAAATGGTAGATGTGGCCAGAAAAAGTAGTCATATTGAGATATTAATAGTGATTACCTCTGAATGGTAGCTTATTTTTATTTTCTTGTGTTACTATATTTAGAAATATATTTCACAGACAGTTTTGTTGACATGATTTCTAATTCACTAGGTAACTAGGTATTTGGATCATACTTTCCAGTACTTATGCCCTATTTTAATGTAGAGAAAGAATACTTTCATTTGAGTAATAAAGTAAGCTTTATTGCCTTAATATCTTTGCAGGGTTTAAAGAGATTGTTCTTTAGCTGATAGAAAACAGCTCAAATCATGCAGTTTCATGGGACCTCTCATCTTCTTCAGAGCTGTCACAGTAGGATGGGAACCCCAGATACCTTTTGTCTAGTAGTTTTTTTTTTTGTTTTTTGTTTTTTTTTTTGAGACAAAGTTTCACTCTTGTTTCCCAGGCTGCTGGAGTGCAATGGTGCGATCTCAGCTCACCTCCCAGGTTCAAGTGATTCTCCTTCCTCAGCCTCTCAAGTAGCTGGAATTATAGGCATCTACCACCATGCCCGGCTAATTTTGTATTTTTAGTAGAGACAGAGTTTCTCCCTGTTGGTCAGGCTGGTCTCAACCTCCCAACCTCAGGTGATCCACCTGCCTCAGCCTCCCAAAGTGCTGGGAGCCACCACGCCTGGCTTCTTGTCTATTAGTTTTCTACTTACTACCATCTGTATCATTATATACATTTTTGCCTTCATATTTTATCTCAATTCTAGACCATATATTTTATTCTCCAACAGTAGGAGTACTTGTCATAATATAATTTTGATAACACTTTTCTCCTATTTGAATACATTCTTTTTCTTAGAAAATTTCAGGTAACTCCTTTAACACTTTTACTATTTAAAAGACTACTTGTTAGTGACCCTTTTTTTTTTATTATTATTTTTTTGACAAAAGTCAAAGCATGAGACCCTTCTGTCATCAAATAAAGAATGTTTTTATTTTTCAAGGAAAATGATTGTTTAGCTCTATTTTACAATGAACCAGAGGCAATTTAAGAAGGTTAGGTAACTTAGGGTCTCACAGTTTCTAAATGGTAAAATCATTCTTAAGCTCATCTTGTGACATACAACTCAAGTATACTTTGTTACGCTACCTTACCAGAGTTTTTCCTCTTTAAGGATTATAAAATCAAATATGCAAATATGAGTATAAATAAAAAATGAAATACTATTACACCAAAGTCATACATAGTTACCAGGAGTGGAGGAGAAGTTAATATATTTGGACTATTTATAAAAACCTAAAAAGTTAAATGTATAATTTCAAATTTTTATCTACATTTATTTGACTTTAAGAATGAGTTATTCATTTTCTTTTATAGGTACCACAAGTTGATTTGGGGACCCTATAAAATGGATTCCAAAGGAGATGTCTCTGGAGTTCTGATTGCAGGTGGTGAAAATGGAAATATTATTCTCTATGATCCTTCTAAAATTATAGCTGGAGACAAGGATGTTGTAATTGCCCAGAATGACAAGCATACTGGCCCAGTGAGAGCCTTGGATGTGAACATTTTCCAGGTTAGACTTTGACATTTATTCATAATTCTTAGACTATGTGCTGCTCATTTGAAATCAATATATGAATCTACTGTGCCTCAGTTTTGGAACTGAAAGCTTTAAAAAAATATGTGGCCATACAGGTTGATGAGTGTTTTGTTGATATTGTTGTTGTTTTATTTATTTCATTTATTTTTGGTGCCATGACTCGGATCCGAACAACTGTTGTTTTTTTTTTTTTTTTTTTTTTTTTAGAAGGATTTTAAAAATTTTTAACCAGGCTGGATTGAAATGGCGCGAAAATTGCTCGGTTCCAAAGCGGCACACCACAAACACTGCCTCACGGGTTCACGCAATAAACC